>JAXIVJ010004523.1:0-82116 GCA_036785665.1 Chirona hameri
CCATTTGCATTAGCTAAATGGCTTTCAAAAAGTCACAGAGGAGCCCTCAAACCAGGCAAGGGTTACTCTGGTGCATGTCAAGGGCCTTCAGAGACACTGAAGGGCTTTCGAAGCTGGCCCAGGGGGCCTCTTGGACATGTCCAGGGGCCCATTGAGCCCACCGAGGGGCCCAAAAAACTGTCCAGGGGCCTCTCCAGCATGCCCAGGGGCCCATTGAGCCCACTCAAGTGTGCAAAAACATGCCCAGGGACCTTTCGAGCATGCCCTGGGGCCCATTGAGCCCACTCACTCAGGGGCCCCAAAAACCTGCCCAGGGGCCTCTAGAGCATGTCCACTTGTCTAGGGGCCAATTGAGCCCACCCACGGCCCAACAAACCTGCCCAGTGGCCTCTCGAGCATGTCCAGGGGCCCATTGAGTATGTTCAGGGGCCTCTCGAGCCTGGCCAGGGGCCCATTATAGTCTGTTTTGGGGCCCCTTGAACCTGCCCAGGGGCCCATTATAGTTTTCCCAGAGGACCATCGAGTCTGTTCAGGGGCCTCTCGAACCTGCCCAGGGGCCATTAGAGCCTGCCCAGAGGCCTCCCGAGCTTGCCCAGGGGCCCATTGAGTCTGTTCAGGGGCCTCTCGAACCTGCCCAGGGGCCTCTCGAACTTGCCCAGGGGCCCATTGAGTCTGTTCAAGGGCCTCTTGAACCTGCCTAGGGGCCATTAGTCTGTTCAGGGGCCTCTCGAGCTTTCCCAATGGTCCATTGATCCTGTTCAGCGGCCTCTCGAACCTGCACAGGGGCTATTAGAGTCTGCTTAGGGGCCTCTCGGCTTGCCAAGGGGCCATTGAGTCTGTTCAGGGCCCTCTCAAGCTTATCCAGAGGACCATTGAGTCTGTGAACGGGGCCCTCGAGCCTGCCCAGGGGTTGCTAGCCGTCGCCTGCAGCGCCTGCTATAGCTGGAGCGCCTGCTAGCCGTGGTCGGCGCGGTTATAATGAGCGGTAATGTGCTGTACTCTGACCCACCTGGTGCAATGTTTTCTTGGGTTTCAAAATGGTCATTTGATAAGTCTGATGCGTTTTTGAATTCGTGTGGGGGGGGGGGTTATGGTAGTACAAAACAATTTAACCATTTTCCTCTCAGGAGTGTGTGCTGCAATATTTGTCAGCCAGGGGCGTCGCCGACGGGAGGGTCGGGGGGAGGTCTGGGCAAACTTCCCCCACTTTTAGAAGGCGGGGGAGGGTCGAACCCTCCCTCCCACACACACACACACACACACACTTTTTGAGGGAAAAAATAACAATTTATCGTAAAAATTGTCTTTGCAGTGCAGTAAAAATCCAGCTATCTAGTGTCAAAAACTGGGAAATGTCGCGCCGCTTCGCGGCATGACACAAGTTTCGCAATTGCTTATACAAATTTGGAAAATGGGAAAAATAATTGCATTATGTGTCTGGCAGAGGCTCTCCTTGGCGGTAATTGCTGGCCCCAGGGCCCATTCCCTTCATAAAATATTAACTTCTAAGTTTCAAGCAGGCTACATGTTTAGCTAGTTTTCCGAGTTCCGAAAAAGGCGACGCGAACGCAAAGACGAGGAGATCGGCACCCGGAAGCTGCTCCAGCGGTGCACAATTTTCTGGACCGAAGAGCTAATAGTCAAAACAGGCCAGGACCATCTCCCCAAGCCATCTCACCTCACGGTCTGGTTCCAATATTAACATTTTGTTTTCCAGGACCTAAAATTAACAATTTCACGCCGCTTCGCGGCGTCACATCGGTAGTCATCGTCATAACGAAGCCATAGCCATCGTCATCGGTTCTTCGTAACGCTGAATTGAATGAATACCATTTTTAGCTTATTATCCTCTACTAGGCACACCGCCTAGATTTCTGTTTTTTATCAGGCAAAACCGTAAAAATTTCGCGCCGCTTCGCGGCGCTAACAAGTACATACCTACCTACTATAACATGAAAATCCACATAAAAAATGCTGCAAAGGCTTAAATACACGTATCAAAATGGGGGTATATTTATTTGTCATTTCAGCCGCCCCCACACTCAAAAGCCGACCCTCACCTGTTGTCATGGCTAAGATATGTTTTCTCTCCTGTACGTAACAATACAAATTAGTAATGCGCTCAGTACAATGCCTACTGAGGGTCCTGGTCCAATCCAGCTCATCAAAAGTAGACGAAGAAAAAATGCTAAAAAGGGGGCCTCACAAAATAAAGTGGCCGAAATCCGTAGAGTTTATCATATCCAGTTTTTTTTTGGGGGGGGGTGGGGGGCCTCTCCCAGGTGATTGCCCCCCCCCCCCCCTCCCCCCTCCCTTTCTGAAGGTCTGGCTGCGCCCCTGATTAGGTATGCAAAGGCACAATTGATCACAATCAATGGAAAATGTCCCACATAGATCATGTCGTACGTTTTCTAGTTTGTAATAAGGTCAATAACATGTTATTTTATTCCTTCTTGCATGCTTGGTAGCAGCTGCAGGACTGACCAGCTTCAATTTGTTAAGGTGTAGGTATTATCAATCTAGGTATTACCGTAGGTATTACCAGTCTATCAATTCGTCCCCCCCAGTCCAAAACCCGTGGCGACGCCCCTGCTGATACACATACACATACACATACACATACACATACACATACACATACACATACACATACACATACACATACACATACACATACACATACACATATAGGTACATATACATATACATATACATACACATACACATACACATACACATACACATACACATACACATATACATATATATATATATATATATATATATATATATATATATATATATATATATATATATATATATATATATATATATATATATATATATATACATATACATATACATACACATACACATACACATACACATACACATACACATACACATATACATATACATACACATACACATACACATATACATACACATACACATACATATACATATACATATACATATACATATACATATACATATACATATACATATACATATATACATATACATATACATATACATATACATATTCATATACATATACATATACATATACATATACATATACATATACATATACATATACGGAGGATACATAGCCGGAGGAGCGCCGTCACTGACTGGGGTGAGGGCACCGTCACTGGCCGGAGAGGGCAGTCACTAGTTAGAGGGCGTCGTCACTCGCCGGAGGGGCGCATTCACTATCCGGAGGGTCGCCGTCACCCGCCGGAGGGGCGCCGTCACTGGCCGGAGGGGCGCAGTCACTGGCCGGAGGGGCGCTGTCACGGGCCGAAGAGGGGCGCCCTCACTGGTCGGAGTGGCGCCGTCACTGGCCGGAGGGGCGCCGTCACTGATCGCCAGCTTTGCATGGGCGCCTCGGGTCCAAGGACCAGGTCATGCCCTGAATGACGGTATACTCGGTACGCCACTGGCTTGGGCCCTCGCCGACATAAGGGCGCACACATACTGGCGGGGCATTTTTAATGGCTTTTTGAGTTTTTCCTTGTTTTTTGTGAGTTTTTTTAAAGGGGCGCCTCCGGCGCCCTCTCAAAACCCAGAACAGACCCACTTTTTGAGGGGGCGCCTTCGGCGCCCGCTCAAAAGTGTGGGGGGGGGGGGGGTCCGGGGCACCCGGACCCCCCCCCCCCCCCCCCCCGGTAGCGACGCCCCTGCTTGTGTTGTCGTGTTATCCAGTTTAGTTGGTTTTCGTTTGACTGGCCGCCCGGGCGCCGGCCGCTGCTGGCTTCAGGCTTCTATGCCAGTCGTCAGCTCCGGTGTCATTAGGGAAGGGGTAGGGAGTAGGAGTCGGGCTAGGGATCCCGTTACGGGAGTAGGTGTGGCAGTGTTTGGTCTCCGACAGATTGCAGTACATGTCGGTGACCCCAGTGACCAGATGGCGCTGGTGACGTGCGCGGTGCTGACCTGGCGAGACAGAGACGTGGCGGTGTGTGATACGGATGTCGATCTGGCTGGGCGGCGCGGCGGTCGGGCTCTCTGTGGGTTATTTCACCTTGATTGGCCAGTAGGCATTAATCAGTCAGTTGGCTCAAAACCAAAAGTATCATTATGGGAATAGTTTCCGTTCTTAGCTTTAACGTCCGCGGGCTGCGTGATAGGAAAAAAAGGCGATCAATCTTCAGGTTCCTGCACACAACATATCCAAAGTACGTGATCACTTTACAGGAGACTCACTCGTCTACTGATATAGAACTTATTTGGGAAAACGAGTGGGGATCATCTGTAATATTCAGTCACGGCTCAGTTCACCAAGCTGGAGTGGCCATTTTATTGCCTCACAATTTTGGCGGAGTAATTCTTGGGAAATATAGTGATGACGTGGGCAGAATAGTCGGGTTGCAGTTTTCGCTCAATGGTGACCCATTTCCTGTTCTTGGTGTCTATGGCCCAGCCGTAGATATCCAGCGAGACAAAATTACCTTCTTTAATAAGTTACGGGAGGTAATGATAGTTTTCCGAAGCAAATACGGTGGTGGCAGGGGATTTAAACGTCCAGCTAGGGCCTCTCGATGCCGAGATAGGAAAATTCACCAACACAAGCGCTAGTTCGACGCTGCGAGAGATACTTGAAGAATTCTACCTAATAGATATATGGAGGCAAACAAATTCATCTGCTAGTGAGTTTACATGGAGACGCACGAACCCAAACCAACAATCCAGAATCGATTTCATATTTATCTCTGAAGCGATCAATTTTAATTACGATGTACGAGCGAAAATATCGGCTGGAATTAAAAGTGACCACAGCGTGATTGAGATAAGCGCTACGCATAGCGGGCGCGAAAGAGGGTCAGGGCTGTGGCGATATAACAATCAGCTTCACGTATCTGATACGCTGTTCGTCGAACTAGTTAGAACTGAAATTACGAAGGCCAAAAACATTGTAACTCCGTATAGCGAGGATGTTAGCATCGGTCTAAAAGTTGAAATGTTATTAAGCAATATCCGGGTTATCAGCACTGTGCGAGGCAAGGCAATCGCATACGAACTGAGGAAAGAAGAAAAAAACTTATTGGAAATTGTTGGTGACATGGAAAAAGACATAAACACACTGAACGCTCAGCAAAAAGACATTTATGCAGAATCAAAGCAAAGACTTGATGAAATAATGTCCAGGCGAGGATTACAGGCAATCATTGCCTCCGGTGCCAGATGGACGGAATTTGGAGAAAAAGAGAGCCATTTTTTCCTGGCTAGGGGAAAGCAGCTTTCGGCACAAAAAAACTATAACCGAGATTAACGTTGGCGGGCAAATGATTACCGGTGATCGCAATATTTTACAGCACTGTGCAGACCACTTTGGGAAAGTATATTTGGCAAAAGGTGTCAATTCGCCAAAAATGAATGCATTTTTAACCAGTGAAAATGTACCTAAGCTTTCCGATGCCGAAAAAGCGAAATGCGAAGGTCTCATGTCGAATCAAGAATGTAAGTACGCGTTGAGCCAAATGAACAAAAATAAGGCACCGGGCGTGACGGGCTTCACGCCTGAATTTGTCTTGTTCTTCTGGAACGAAATCGGTGATATCATAGTGGGATACGTTAATGATGCATACGTTAACGTTTTTTTCGTCACGCAAATGCGTGGAATAATTACTTTAATTCCGAAGAAACAGGACCAAGCTCTTTTACAGAACAAAAGGCCTATATGCTTGTTAGACGTGATCTATAAAATTGTCGCAAAAGTTGTTACCATCAGGATAGGGAATGTTATTCATAAGCTGGTATCCCCGGAACAAACAGGGTTTATTAAAGGCAGGTTCATCGGGGAAAGTACCAGGCTCACTAGCGATGTGATAACCTACTGTGAAGCTGATCAGATCGAAGGAGTAATGATTGCCTGCGATTATCGCGCAGCGTTCGATTCCTTGGAACATGATTTTATATTGGCGGCTCTTAAATCGTACAATTTTGGGGAAGGTCTTTTACAGTGGATCAGACTGCTGTATCACGAGCCGCAATTAACAGTAGCAAATAACGGCTTTACATCGCCGTAGTTCAGGTGTAACCGCGGCACTTTCCAAGGATCAGCATTGAGCGGCTCCCTGTTTGCGATGGCATTCGAAATTCTAGCAATAAATATCAGGGAAAATGCAAATATACGGGGAATTAAAATTAGGCAAAAGTGCACCAAGAACTTCTCTATACAGAAGTGTCCGCGCATCCTTGTGATGCACCTGAAGCGGTTCTCACCGATGATGGAGCGTTACCTGGGCAAGCTCAACTGCACCGTGGACTTCCCCCTCAGTGGCCTCGATCTCTCACCCTACGCAGATGGTCAGGCCACCTGCAGGTACAACTTGTACGGGGTGGCGAACCACTCTGGCTCCCTGTACTCGGGCCACTACACCGCCTACTGCCGGCATCCCTACTCGGGCCAATGGCACGAGTACAACGACAACAGAGTACGCCCGGTGTCGCAGCGGACTGTCGTCAGCAACGAAGTCTACGTGCTGTTCTCTGAGCAGCACGTAGATGGTGATAGCACATAGGCCGGTGTGACATTTATATTGTGTGCTGACTTGTATGCATGTATAATATGTATGTTATATGCTACCGTAATTTCAAAATGCAAATACAATGATTATATCATATTAATTAAAATTAGTGGTGTTGAAACCAAGCTAAGTCTGTATGCTGATGACGTCACTGCCTTCCTGCAGGACCAACAATCTGCCGAAGCACTGATTCAGGTGATGCATGATTTTAGCGAAGCTTCCAGGCTGTCGTTAAATGCGGAAAAGAGTAACGTCATGTGGCTTGGACCAAAAAAGGGCAGTAATGCACCCGTTTGTGGAATCAAGGCGGTAGATAGTATTCAATCATTAGGCATAATTTTTGGTGCCACGAAATTTTTCATTGCTGACAATATAGACCCAGTGTGCAAGAAAATTGGGAACGTTATTAACATTTGGAGCCAACGAACACTTACTTTAAAGGGACTGATAACCGTCGCCAGGTCACTTTTATCATCCCAACTGGTGTATTTATGTTCCTGTGTTAAGATACCGAGAAAGAACATTGCGGCTATACAGAGCAAAATAATGAGGTTTCTATGGAGAGGCCGACCCCCAAAAGTAGCACAGCGCATCCTGTGCAAAAAATATAGAGGACTGGTTTAAAAGCGCCAAATAGAGCACTTTTATGTAAGTCGTTGAAATTAGCATGGATTAAACGATTGTTCATTTGTGTAGACTCACCATGGCGTAAATTACTACAAGCGCGTATTGGTAAGTACGACTTGACCGATTTAATGCGGTCTTGTTTGGGGAAAGATGACATCCAGCGCTTAAAAATTCCATCATTTTACAAAGAGTTGATATTATATTTCCAAGAATACTCGAATCAACCACTGAATTGCTCGAAAAACATTCAAAAAGAAGCACTATGGTTTAACAGAAGCATTCGGCAAGACAGGAAAACTGTATTCATTAGCGGTTTATACCAAGCGGGAATCAAAATAGTAGATGATTTGTTAAGAGATGAGGGGAGTGTAATGACGTTAAATGAAGTAAAAACAGGTATCCAAGAGCGAGGTGTGATTTTCTTAGTTACCAAGCACTAATTGCGAAAATACCACAGTTGTGGAAAGACATGTTGATGAATGGGAATTTTCATGTGCTTTCGGAGAACGATAGAAACGAGCGGCTTTCCTTCAACATCAACGGAAAGGTGCTGAAGGTTACGGAAATTCGTTGTTCACATTTTTATAACGCGGCCTTAGGCTCTGACGTTCCCAGTGCCATTTCTAGATGGGAAAACAGTGGTTACAGTTTTGACAGATGGAAGAAGGTGCACACAATCCCGTACGAGTGCATTCAATCAACAAAATTGCAAGCGTTGAAATATCGGGTAATACACAGATATATTCCAACGAGGCGATACCTGTTTATAAGGAACATCGTAGATTCCCCTTGTGTACGCAATGTAACAGCATGGATACCTTGGAGCACTTTTTACACCAATACCATGCAGTGAAAAACATATGGAATTTGTTCGCAAAACTGAACACCACCGAATTAAATACCACGAAACTGGACATTGTTTCACAAGCTTTTACGTAAAGGTATGAATATTGATAGTGTACGGCTGCTTGCAACATGGTACGAATCGCAGAAATTTCATGTGCTGTGGGGTGACCATCTCACGGGAGGATTTTCTGTGAAGAATGGAGTCAGACAGGGGGGAATACTATCCCCTATTTGTTCAACGTTTACACTGATGGTCTCTCAGAACAATTAGATATGAGTGGGGTAGGATGCCGTTATTTGGGTAGTGTTAACCATCTTTGTTATGCAGATGATATGATGTTACTTTCACCGACGCCGCAAGGCTTGGAAGAAAAAAATATTGATATATGTGCAGAGTATGCAGAAAATCATGACATATTATTTAATGCGAAGAAACCCGTTTGCATGGCATTACTTCCGAACCTGTTTAAGAATATGGTCCTACCTGATATTATGTTATGCGGTAGTGTACTGTTGTATGTTGCGAGTTATAAATACCTTGGTTTTAATATTTCGAACACTCCTTCAAAAGCTGATGATCTGGAGTTGCGCCACCAGTATCGCCTCTTATGTTGTCGGGCCAACTCCCTGATTAGAAAGTTTGCCATGTGTTCAGGTTTTTTTTGTATTGTATAGTGCGTATTGTTCTAATGTTTGTAATGTACATCTGTGGCACTCTTATCATGCAACTGTGTTAAGAAAATGTATTGTTTGCTTCAACAATGCTGCCAGAATGTTTTTTGGGTATGACCGTTTTTGTAGTGCCTCCAACATGTTTGTAAATGAGCGAATTTATCATTTCAGTGCTTTGTATCGCAAAGCTGTCTTCGGTTTCACGACTCGCCTTGGGCAGACTGACAATGATATTGTATCAATGTTGTTTCACAGCGATCTGGCCGTCCGTTCTTCTGTGAGGAAAGCATGGACGGATGCGCTGTATGTGTGATTTTGTCACACCTATGTCTTCATGGACCTCGAGTCTGCAAAATAAAGAAATATATCTCTAAATGCAGAATAAAACTATTTTTTATGTTGTTTTTTATAAATGAAATGGTATGTTATTGTGACATTAGACAAAACAGTTATAAATCATATTTTTTGCCATAGGCGGTACCAGGTTTGTGAAAAAGGGAGATCAAATAGGACAAAATATTAACCGCTTGCATGTTGCTACCCAGCACTATACATAAGTTACTGATCGTAGATAGTCCCTTTTTGCATATTGTACTTAATCATAGGCGCATCCAGGATCCAAACTGGGGAGGCACAACACCGTTTCATAACTATACCATCCGCTTGTATGATACTAACTAGTCAACAGTGACTATTTCACTTACAACTTCAATTCACATTGTTTACCCCATTCTTACCCTACCTGGACTCGCCTATTATCTCGTAATCGTTCGGAGAGTACCCTGTGGTGCGTGTTGCATCCGAAAACTGGAGTATGCTATGTAATTGTAGGCCCATGCATCTTAGTTTCCTTGCAATAACATGACCCCCTTCTTCCATTCCTGAGCGCGCCTCTGCAAACAATGATTTTATTCCCTCTACTGACCTCATATGTGTATATATCATAAGTTAACAGTCTATTGCGCCGTTATCGCTGTCATATCGTCATCACCATGCCAGTCACCCCTTTTCATGTGCCTGAACACGCCCCTGCAACTCTATATGTAATAAATTATGAAAATAATGGAAGGAGAAGCTATCTTGTACATCTTTATGGCTATAAACTCTCCTTACATCGCTCTATTGGCTTCCCGCAAAACATTGAATACTTCCTGGAACCCCCCCCCCCCTTTTCAAGCCCCTGAAACCACCTCTGCCATGCAATTTGTATAATATTTCATAACATCAACTAATTTGTACTTGTTCTAATCACCGTACACCGATGTAACTCCTTCATACTTGAGGCAGTTAGGAAGAAATCGTGCAGATCGCATTTCCGTATCATCGCCAAATGTCGCCGCCGAACCCTTCCAAAACCGTGCCCTGGAACCGCCTCTGCTCAGGTTAAGAACTCAAAATTTAAACTCCAAATAATATTTAATTAACATCAACTAATTTGCACTAGTTGCAATCACCGTAAACCGATGTAACTCCTTCATACTTGAGGCAGTTAGGAAGAAACCGTGAAGATCGCATTTCGGTAGTATCGCCAAATGTCGCCGCCGAACCCTTCCAAAACCGTGCCCTGGAACCTCCTCTGTTCAAGTTAAGAAGTCAAAATTTAAACTCCAAATGCGGAATTAAATTCTAGGAAAAGTCCCAAAATTTAATGGGCCTGCTCCCTGCCATTCTGGAGATATCTGCGAAAAACATGAGGGGGGGGGCGAAATCCGCCCTCCCCCCTCCCCACACACACACACACACAAAACAAATTTTATTGAAATAGGTATACACAAGAAATACAGACAATTACCTGCAATTGGCGCAGAAGTGCTCCCCCTCCCCCCTGTTACAAATAGGGGTATTCCACCGAAGGTGCACAAATCAAGACTTGATCCACCTCCGGGTCACCGTTTGACCTCAGATCACCTGGAAAGGCGCTAATATCAATTTAGCCCTCGCCCTACGGGGGGGCTGACAGGCCCCCCTGAGGTTTTTCTTGAATAACTTTTTACACATACAGCGCATCTTGCTGAAATTTTCGATAGCTGAGTTTTTTTTTTTAATTCGACGTATGCTGTTAAAATTTAATAGAAATTGGTTACGTTGTTTGGGCTATAATCATGTTTTGATGACGTCATGTTGGTCGAAAAACAATAAATATTTGAAAAATGGTAGAAAACAGAGTTTTAACCCTCGCCTGACAGCCCCCCCCCCCCCCCCACCCGAGGTTTTTCTTAAATAACTTTTGACACATGAAATACATCTTGCTGAGATTTTTGGTAGCTGAGTTTACAACAATTATACGTAGGCTGTAAAAATTTAATTGCAATTGGTTAAGTAGTTTGGGAGATAATAATGTTTTGATGACGTCATGTTGGTATAAAAAATGAGAAATATTTGAAAAATCGTAGAAAACAGAGTTTTAGAACAAATTGGAAACACAATTCACCAAAGATATGAAATGGCATTCTCTTTAAAATGGCAATCTCGGAATTTCACAAATTTGGGTTTTTGACTCCTAAAATAATTAAAAAAATGATTTTTTTTTAATTCCCATAAAATCCAAATTTTCAAAGATATTAGAAAAACCGGAATATATGCGAGAGAGATGAGCATGGACTATACCCATACCAAATTTCAAAGCAATATCTTCATGTTTGACTGAGTGATAGCTTCCTAAGTGTAAGAAACTGATGACATCATTTTTTCAAATAACTTTTTGACATTTTTAGACAAGATACGAACAAATAATTACCTTTTTTGTATTTCTGAGCCAAAATTAGTCGAGGAACATGCCTTTTTATTTACATTGATCAATTTCTAATTTTGAGGTTTTCTGAAGAGCAAAATCGCTGTTCTGGACGTGTTAAAGCCGAGGTAATTCACTTGACCTGGAAGGTCACCCGTTGACCTGAAACCTAAAAACGCGTACTGTTAGATTCCTCTCATGACAGGCAACATGCTGGTTCTTACCGCATTGCTCTAAGTTTCTTGGTTTGGAAGTTAACAGGGGGCCTGTCAGGCCCCCCCCCCCCCTCCCCGTAGGGCGAATGTGAAAAAGCTCCCGTAGGGCGAGGGTTAAAGCAAATTGCAAACGCAATTTATCAAAGCTACAAAATGGCATTCTCTTTAAAATGGAAATCTCCGATTTGCAAAAATTCTTGGTTTTTGACCCCTCAAATAAAAAAATAAAAAAAATTGGGGGGAAAATCCCCAAAAATAAATTTTTCAAAGATGTTAGAAAAACCAGAATATTTGTGAGAGCTGCTGAGTATGGAAAATAGCTATACCAAATTGCAAAGCAACATCTTCATTTTTGACTGAGTGATGGATCCCTAAGTGTAAGAAACTGATGACGTCATTTTTTTAGTAACTTTTTTTGACTTTTTTGACAAGATACGAACAAATCATTACCTTTTCGGTATTTCTGAGCCAAACATTGTCGAGATACATGCCTTTTTATTTACATTTATCAATTTCTAATTTTGAGGTTTTCTGAAGAGCAAAATGGCTGTTCTGGACGTGGTAAATCCGAGGTCAGTCACTTGACCTGGAAAGTCACGCATTGACCTGGAACCTCAACATTGCATACTGTTAGATTCCTCTTATGACAGACAGGCAACATGCTGGTTCTTACCACATTGCTCTAAGTTGCTTGGTTTGGAAGTTATCCCGCGAGTTACTGGGGTATATTTCATAACGCGACATACAGGGGGGGGGGCTATTTTTTGTCCCCCCCCCCCCCCTCGGATCTCCGGAAATACTGGACTGAATGTAAAAATTAAAACGGCATTCGATAGCCCTAAAATAACAATAAAAAAATATCGAGGACAACATAATATTGTTGACCTCGGGGTCACCGATGACGTCACAGGTCAGGTCAAGTACAAAATGTTTGACCGTGTCAAAAGGTCTCGATGGATGGATTTATCGCGCAAAATTGCGATATTAAACGCATAAGCAGTCGATAAATCGGTATGATTCGTGTGTCTGACACTTCTAAGTACCATTCTAAGCTGTTTATGACCTTGGTTCAGGTCAAGGTCATCCGAGGTCACGAGGTCAAGCTGCGGATTAGGGTCATTAGGCGTTGTAACACATGTTCATGTTTTTTTTTAGTCTAGAACGGAAAAATGACCTTAGAACATTGTTTTTCCATATAAATAGAAGTAAAAAGCAAAAACGGAAATGCGTTCTTTATGCATATTAATGCTGTGAGAGGTGGTCGATTTTTGTAATTTATAGGTCATAAGTCAGTCATTTTTGAAGATATCGACTTCAAATTTGGTACACATATTCACCGAACACGTTTCGATCACATAAAATCCGGTTTGGGATAATTCTGATTTTGTATTTTGAAACTTTTGTAAAAAAAAATAGTTTTCTCAACATTTTGAACTTTATAAAAAATAAAAACCCGAGATAGCAGTTTGATATCCTGGTCTATTGTCAGTAATTTGATTTAAAACAATTGAGATTATCTCAAACATTGTACCTTTGACAGCGTTTTCCGCAAACCATTATTTTGCAACAAGAACCGAAGAACATGACGTCACTCTGACGCATTCCCGGTTGACCTATCATAACCTATGTTTACTTTTGCAAACATGTGTAGAATTGATGTGAGAGAAGATACTCCAAGTTTGGTGACGCTAATTGTGTTCGTTTAGGAGTTATTGCAAAATAACGGGAGGGAGGGGGCAAAAAATAGCCCCCCCCCCCTAAGTCGCGGGTTATAAGGGGCCTGTCAGCCCCCCCCCCCCCCCCCCCCTGTAGGGCGAAAGTGAAGAAAAAAAACTCCCGTAAGGCGAGGGTTAACGACCCGTTGAAATACCTATTCGTTGTTTATTGATCGATTGTGTTCAAACGTATGCAAAATGTTGGTTCTACGAGTATATTCGAAATCCTAAACCATTTCTGGCTGAGGTCAATCACTTGACCTCGGGAGGTCATAGCGTGCCTGCGACGTCAAATCTCGGGTACCGCATAACTTTTTTCCTAAAATACTTTCCGAAGTTTTCAACGGCTAAATGTTCCCACCAGCCTATAGATGGTGCACAACCTGAAGACCTGAAGAGGTCAAACGATGACCTGAAGAGGTCAAACGATGACCTCTTCAGGTCATCGTTTGACCTTAGGTCACGGCATAAATTAGCGCTATGGCACACGGCAGAATGGTGTGTTACCGCATAAGTTTTCCCAAAAATAGCTTAAAGAATCCATTTCACCACCGTCGCCTTCTCTTTAATCCACCGAAGGTGCACAACTCAAGACTTGACCCCACCGGGTCACCGTTTGGCCTCAGGTCACCTGGAAAGCGCTAATATCAATTTAAAGGGAGATAATCACCTTTGGATTTTGTAAGCAACAATTTCTTTGGCTATCAAAAATAAAGATATTGCTTTGAAATTTGGTTTTGGACATCGATTATACTCGGTTCTCTAATACGACTTCCGGTTTTTTGAAAAGAAAAGAAAAATAACTTTTGGGGAAATTCTTCCCAAAAAGTTTTTTGCATTTTTGGGGTCAAAAACCCAAACTTTTGCAAATTCGAGATAAGCATTTTAAAGAAATTTTATTTTCCTTCTTTTCACGCCTTTTATTTGCAATTTACTTCAACACGCCATTTTCTACGATTTTTGCAAACATTTAACGTTTTTTTCACCAAAAATGACATGACATGACGTCACTAAAACATCATTATCTCCCAACAACTTCACGAATTTCAATAAAAAGTTTGCAAAAGATGTAGAATTGATGCATTATAAAGTACCGTAATTTTCAATTTGATATCTGTCATAGTTTTCAAGTTATTGAGAAAATTCGGGAGGGGTAAAATTTAGCCCCCCCCCCCCGCACCGCGCGGGTTAACGAGCCGTCCAAATACGTATTCGTTGTTTACATATCGTATGTGTTCAAACTTATATCAAATGATGGTGTCTATGATTATATGCGAAACCTAAAGGCATTTATCACTGAGGTCAATCGCTTGACCTCGGGAGGTCATAGAGTGCCTGTGAGGTCAAGTCTCGGGTACCGCATAACTTTTTTACTAAACGACTTAGGGGAATCAGCCCAATATATTAATATCCACAAAAGACATCCACATCCACATAGATGGTGCAAAAAGAACGACCTAACCCTCCAGGTCATCGTTTGACCTCAGGTCATGCATAAGTTTACGTTATGGCACACGGCAGAATGGCGCGGTACCGCATAAGTCTTTCCACAAATCACTTAGAGAACCCATTCCACCACCATCGCCTTCCCTTTAACCCACCGAAGATGCACAATTCAAGACTTGACCCCACCGGGTCACCGTTTGACCTCAGGTCACCTGGAAAGCGTTAACATCCATTTAAAGGGAGATAATCACCTTTTAATTTTGTTAGCAACAATTTCTTTGGCTACCGTTATGGTATTAAAATGTTGTAATCTAAATTTAAGAATTAAATAAAGTTATTTCCTGATTCAAAGTTGGAAGTTTGGGAAAATTAATGATCGGTATTTTCCCTCCACTATTGTAAAACGCAACAACTCGCGTTTTTGCATCAATCTGTTCAACGTTGTTGAATAGGCACTTGTAAACAAATCGCCGACACTAAATACGTCGCCGTTGTTTAGCCAGGCACCGGCCAGCCGGTGCCAAGCTAAACTGCCGATGTCAATGCACTGTTTTTCAAATGATTGTTGATTGTTCATAAAATTTTGGCACATATTCACAAAAGATAGAGTGCAGGAAACTTGTTGCATACCTTCATGATAAATAGCAATGCGTAAGGAGGCTAATTTACTGAATTCTTTACCGAGTACTTGCTGAGTACCGACCGATATAAGCGTGGATCGCTTATCGGTAGGAAACTGCCAATATCTTTCGGTAGGAATGTTTATATGCAAAATGTGATCAATTTACATCATATTTTGGCCTCGTTTATCGATTTCAGGTGCTAACTCAATTTTTGTGGAAAAAGGTGTTTATCTCCCTTTATCCCGCGGCTTACTGGGGGGCTATTTTTTGCCTCCTTCCCGTTATTTTGAAATAAATCCTAAACGAACACCAGTGTCGTCACCAATATTTAATTACCTTCTCTCACATCAATTCTACAGATATCGGCCAAAGGAAAAAGATGAGGCTATGATAGGTCAACCGGGAGTGACGTCAGAGTGACGTCATGTTCTTCAGTTTTTGTTGAAAAATAATGGTTTGAGGAAAACGATGTCACAAATACAATCTTTGAGATAAATTAAATGTTCTTAAATCAAATTACTGAAAATAGACCGGGCTATCAAAATTTTATCTCTGATTTTTTCGTTTTGTGAAATTGAAAATTTTGAGAAATCCAAATTCCTTTTTTTTAAACAAAATTTGCAACAACAAAATCAGAATGATAAAAAAAAAACAGAATGTAGGTGATCGAAACGTTTTCGGCTGTGTACCAAATTTGAAGTCGATATCTTCAAAAATGACTGACTTATGACCTTTAAATGACAAAAATCGACCACCACTCACAGGATTACTAAGCATAAAAAATGCATTTCCGTTTTTGCTTTTTCTTCTATTTATATGGAAAAAACAATGTTCTAAGGTCATTTTTCGCGTTCTAGAAGAAAAAAAAACATAAACATGTGTTACAACGCCTAATGACCGTAATCTGCAGTTTGACCTCGTGACCTCGGATGACCTTGACCTGACACAAGGTCATACGCAGCTTAGATTTAGTACTTAGAAGTGTCAGACACACGAATCATACCGATGAATTGCCTGCCTATGCGTTTAATATCGCAATTTTGCGCGACAATTCCATCCATCGAGACCTTTTGACACGGTCAAACATGTTGTTCTTAACCTCTTGCTGACGTTCTTGTGACGTCATCGGCGACCCCGAGGTCAACAATATTACGTTTCCCTGGATAAATTACCCAGGGCTATCGAATGCCATTTGAGTCTTTTACAATCGGTCCAGTAGTTCCGGATATCCGAGGGGAGGGGGAGGGGGGAAAATAGCCCCCCCCCCCCCCCTCAGTAAGTCGCGTTATGGAATATACCCCAGTAACTCGCGGGTTAACGAGCCGTCCAAATACGTATTCGTTGTTTACAGATCGAATGTGTTCAAACTTATATCAAATGATGGTGTCTATGAGTATATGCGAAAAATAAAAGCATTTCTCGCTGAGGTAAATCGCTTGACCTCAGGATGTCATAGAGTGCCGGTGAGGTCAAGTCTTGGGTACCGCATAACTTTTTTTCCTCAACGACTTACCGAAGTTTGTAAACGGCTATATATTCCCACCAGCCCATAGTTGGTGCACAAAGAGTGCCCTAATCCCTTCAGGTCATCGTTTGACCTCAGGTCATGACATAAGTTTACGTTATGGCACACGGCAGAATGGCGTGGTACCGCATAAGTCTTTCCACAAATCACTTAGAAAACCCATTTCACCGCCATCGCCTTTCCTTTAACCCACCGAAGATGCACAGTTCAAGACTTGACCCCACCGGGTCACCACTTGACCTCAGGTCACCTGGAAAGGCGCTAATATCCATTTCACGAGCCGTCCAAATACGTATTCGTTGTTTACCGATCGAATGTGTTCAAACTTATATCAAATATTGGTGTCTATGATTATATACGAAACCTAAAAGCATTTCTCGCTGAGGTCAATCGCTTGACCTCGGGAGGTCATAAAGTGCCTGCGAGGACAAGTCTTGGGTACCGTATAACGTTTTTCCTAAACGACTTAGGGGAATCAGCCCAATAGCTTAATATTCACAAAAGACAAAAAAAGGCGCACAAAGAGCGACCTAATCCCTTCAGGTCATCCTTTGACCTTCTCAGGTCATGGAATAAGTTAATGTTATGGCACACGGCAGAATCGCGTGGTACTGCATAAGTTTTTCCCTGAATCACTTAGAGAACCCATTTCACCACCATCGCTTTCCCTTTAACCCAGCGAAGGGGCACAATTCAAGACTTGACCCCACTGGGTTACCGTTTGCCCTCAGGTCACCTGGAAAGGCGCTAATAGATATAAAAGGGATATTAGCGCCTTTCCAGCTTAACTGAGGTCAAACGGTGACCCGGAGGGGTCAAGTCTTGAGTTGTCCACCTTCTGTGGGTTAAAGGGAAAGCGATGGTGGTGCAATGGGTTCTCTAAGTGATTTGGGGAAAAACTTATGCGGTACCGCGCCATTCTGCCGTGTGTCATAACGCAACCTTATGCATGAAATGAGGTCAAACGATGACCTGAAGGGACTAGGTCGCTCTTTGTGCACCATCTATAGGCTGGTGAGAATATTTAGCCGTTGAACAAACTTCGGTAAGTCGTTTAGGAAAAAAGTTATGCGAACCCGAGACTTGACATCGCAGGTACTCTATGATCTCCCGAGGTCAAACACCAAATATCATATTATTATGTCCTCGAAGAACATGCTGCGCTTGAAACGCACTCCCGTTTGACAGATCACAGGTTGATAAATGCAATTTTTTCTGCGTCGCCTCTTCGCGCAGCGAAGCAAGCGGGGACCGCTTGTCTATCTCTAATTCACTAATTTTCCAGCCGTGCGTCTGTCTGTCGTTTGTGTATGTGTCCTCATTTCTTTAGTCACACGCACAACACAGACGGCACCACCGATGACGGGGTGAAATTTGCACACACGATAGCTGCAAGCTTTGTGACGATGCACGGCAAAAAAAAATATAGTCGCTCCGATGCCGGTGTCGATCACAGCACGCGCCAGAAGGGGGCATGTTTTGCTTCTCTCGCAATGATAAATCCAATCCAAATAGCCGGCGCTTGAAAAAGCTTTTAGCATTAGCTTGATGCTATTCGTTCTATGGACCTCAGCAGAGCGGGGCCGCTGCATAAATAAAACGCTGTAATACCTGTTTTGGTCGGCGTAACTCGGTGCTTGAAACGCACTCCCGTTTGAGAGATCACAGGTTGATAAATGAAATTTTCCAACGACTCAGTGTAACCCCAAATAAGTTAACGGCACCACCGACGCCAACGGCGATGGTTTAGTCATCCGAAGATTACGGGTTCCAAGTCTCGTCAGACGTATTTTTTGCCGTAGCACATTTGCTTTAATACAAAATAAAAGACGAGGCAGAGCATAAACATGGATGCAATTTCCCAGAAAAACTTGCATACAAAACGTCAACAATCGATGTTCCGCTGCGGCCAAAGCTTAATTGAATATGTATAAATATATGATCAACCTGTTGTGTGTACGTCAAAGATCAACCTGTTGTGTGTAAGATTCCAACAATCATGCGAATATGTAGGTATGCATCGTAAGCAACTCCACTGATGATTTGCACGCTGGCTACACCGCTATTTTAACCGGGCTTCAATTGGTTCATTCACAAACAATCTCTTGCCTCTCCACTGCTCATTGAATAGATATTAAGAAAACACAGATCACTTTAAAACTCACCAGCTTCCTCTCACTTGTGACTTTAACTTAACATTCATGAAATAAACTTTAAACCGCTTGAAACACAGCCACCAATCACCTACAAGGTGGCATGATGAGCACACCGAACTACAAAAGTGCACAAACTTTCAACTGACCAAACATTTTGTTTTCATCCTTTCTCATTTTTTCGTTTCTGCGTGTCGATTCTGCGTGTTCTAGTTACACTTTTGCGACTTTGCGTTTCGATTTTGGGATTTACCGTACCGATATGGGACATTCTCATTTCGTTTAGTGGAGCCTGCACTGTGTATTTACACGAAGAAAACATTTTTATGGACGTGAGAAAACACAAAGTCGACCTGATTAAACGCAAAAGTGAAGCGATAAATTGCTAAACCGCGTAGTGGAGCCCGGCGGTAACTGTTCATCTGCGAATGCCCTGCCGGTCCGACCCAGCTCACCTGAACTCGCGATTTCTCGGCTCTCTGCGAGCGTCATGCCCAGAAGGCATTGATCCAGCTGACCCGGCCCGCACGGTTCAAACCACGGGACCATTGCCTAACGATAGCCTTTACGCAGGAGCCCCATTCATTCAGCCGACCTCCACCAATCCCATTCGCGCCACTGCATCGAGAGCGCTGATTGGTCGCGTGCGGTCATGGCTGGCTGGGGCATCATAGGCGTATGTAGGAATTCAGTTACGAACTTAGACGATAGATGGCTCTGAAGATTGTTCGCAATTAGCAGAAAATTGGACGATTGGAAAATAAAACCGTGCGATTCATAGTTAGGTAGACAAAGCCAGCGACAAGCACATACAATTGCAAACGATTCCGCCAAACGGTTTAGGAGATATAAGCGATTTGCTGACTGGCCAATAGTACCTGCCATTACTTTTGCAGTGACCTGTACATATCCGCAAAAAAAATATAAGCAAAAATGAAATTGTACGCAAGGGTCAAAGTCAAGGTCAGGTCACAAAAGGTCACAGGTCTACGAAAGCCATGCAACACATGTTGTATGGGTTGTTTTACACGTATAATTCGATAGTAGCAGTTATTTTCACAATCTGACACCATTAAGGTCATGTCAGGTCAAAAAAGGTCCAAATTTGAAATTGATAAATACAAATAAAAAAGCATGTGTCTAGACTAGTTTGGTCTCAGAAAAACAATGTTAGCATTTCTTTGCTTTTACCTAGTCTGTAAAAGCCAAAAAACACAATTTCAAAATTTGACGTCATGAGTTACTCATACTTGGGCTGCGATCAGTCAGTCAAAAATAAAGACATGGCTTTGAAATTTGGTTTGGGTTTTGCCCACATGTGGTTCTTAAACATATCTTCCGTTTTTTAATGTTTTAAAATTTACCTAATACCTAATAAAGATAAAGCAATGCGTTTGACGTCATCGTGTTTTCTCGTCAAGGCACTTTGACCTCAGGTCAAGGTCAAAAGGTGACCCAAGTAGGTCATGTTTCATATTGGGAAACGTGTCTGGACGAGCGAAACATATTGGTACCGTTTTCACTTCTCCATCTTCATTATGTCGATAGTTATTGACAAAAAAAGTGTAGGCGGTCACGAAATTGACCTGACCTTAGGTCACAGATATCAAAAATCCGAGATTAACATTGTAGGTATCTATGACTTTATGAAATCCTGCCAGTTTGAAACCGATAGGCTTAAAACTGTGGCTGTGGTACTACCGCAAACGTTTTGGAGGTGGGGACATCACGTGACCTGATCTGGTGATCTGACCTGAGATGACCTGAGGTCACGAACTTTACATAATATGGGTGGTTCATTTTTGAACAGGTATGCAAAAAATGGCGGCGCTGCACTCCGCTGTTTTTTGCACTATCCTTGAAAAACCGGAGGGGTTGGCGGATTTTGCCCCCCCCCCCCCCCCATAACTATTCCATATTCCATAACTCGACTTGCTGGAGGGGAAGGGTCTATCCCTGCAAAAAATGGCGGCGCTGCACGCCGCTGTTTTTGCACTATCCTTGAAAAACCGGAGGGGTTGGCGGATTTTGCCCCCCCCCCCCCATAACTATTCCATATTCCATAACTCGACTTGCTGGAGGGGAAGGGTCTATCCCTCCCCCCCCACCCCCCCCCCCTCCCCCCGGATCTCCGGAACTACTGAACAAATGTACAAATTCCAGCAGCATTCGATATCCCTGGAAAATTTATCGAGGGAAACCTAATATTGTTCACTTCGGGGTCACCGATGACGTCACAAGTCACGTCAAAGGTAAAATATGTTCCCGTGTCATAAAGGTCTCGATGCATGGAATTGTCGCGCAAAATTGCAATTTTAAGCGCATAAGCAGTCTATAAAGCGGTATGATTCGTGTGCCTGACACTTCTAAGTACCATTATAAGATGTTGATATCCTTGGGTCCGGTCAAGGTCATCCGAGGGGACGAGGTCAAACAGCAGATTACGGTCATTAGGCGTTGTACTTGTAACACATAGTTATAGGTTTGTGTGTCGCCTAGAACACGATAAATGACCTGAGAACATTGTTTGTTCCATAGAAATAGAAGTAAAAAGCAAAAAAAGGAAATTCATTTTTTTATGCATGGTAATGCTGTGAGAGGTAGTCGATTTTTGTCTTTAAAAAAGGTCATAAGTCAGTGATTTTGGACAATATCAACTTCGAATTTGGTACACATATTCACTGGCCACGTCTCTATCATATATATTCCAGTTGTGGGATATTTTTTTTTTTGGGGGGGGGGGGGGAATATTGTAAAAAGATATATATATATATATATATATATATATATATATATATATATATATATATATATATATATATATATATATATATATATATATATATATATATATATATATATATATATATATATATATATATATATATATATATATATATATATATATATATATATATATATATATATATATATATATATATATATATATATATATATATATATATATTGTCTTTGGATTTCTCAAAACTTTGGATTTCAATTACACCCGAACATTCGAGATGGCAGTTTGATAGCCGGGTCTATTATCAGTCATTTGATTTATGACAATTGAATTTATCTTAAAAATTGTACTGTTGACAGCGTTTTCTGCAAACCCTTATTTTTCAACAAAAACTGCAGAACATGACGTCACTCTGACGTCATTCCCGGTTGATTTATCATAACCCTATCTTTTTCCTTTAGCCAACATGTGGAAGTTGATGTGTGAGAGGGTAATGAAAGTTTGGTGACGATACTGGTGTTGGTTTAGGAGATATTGCAAAATACCGGGGGGTCAAAAAATACCTCCCCCCTCTCCCCACTCACCCCCAGTAACTCGCGTGTTAACCCGTGACTTACTTAGGGGGCTATTTCCCCCCCCCCCCCCCCCATCCCGTTACTTTACAATATCTTGTAAACCGACATTTGTATCGTCACTAAACTTTCAGTACCTTCTCCCACATCAACTCTACATATGTTGGCTAAAGGAAAAAGATGAGGTTATGATAGGTCAACCGGGAATTACGTCAGAGTTACGTCATGTTCTGCGTTTTTGTTTAAGAATAAGTGCTTGTGGAAAAACCTGTCAAAAGCACAATTTTTTAGATAAATTAAATTGTCATAAATTAAATAACTGATAATAGATTCGGCTATTTAACTGCTATCTCGGATTTTCGAGTTTTACTAAATTTCCAAAATTTGAGAAATCTCTTATTTTACAAAATTTTGAGAGAAAAAAAATCAGGGTTATCCAAAAACCAGAATATATGTAATTGAGACGTGTTCGGTTATTATGTATATCCAATTGTAATTCCATATATTCAAAAATGACTGACTTATGACCTTTAAATGACAAAAATCGACAACCTCTCACAGCTTTACTATGCATAAAAAAGCATTTCCGTTTTTGCTTTTTATTTCTATTTCTATGGAAACAACAATGTTTTATGGTCATTTTTCGCGTTCTAGACTAAAAACAAACCCATCAACATGTGTTGCAACGCCTAATGACGGTAATTTGCAGTTTGACCTCGTGACCTCGGATGACCTTGACCTGACCCAAGGTCATAAACAGCTTAGAAAGGTACTTGGAAGTGTCAGACAAACGAATCATACCGATTTATTGACTGCTTATGCGTTTAATATCGCAATTTTGCGCGACAATTCCATCCATCGAGAACACATGACACGGTCAAACATTTTGTCTTTGACGTGACCTGTGACGTCATCGGTGACTCTGAGATCAACAATAATAAGTTTTCCTCGATCAATTTTCCAGTGCTATCGAATTCCGTGTATTATTTTTTGAATCGGTCTAGTAGTTCCGGAGATCCGAGGGGGGAACAGATCAGTGGCGTTATGGAAAGTACCCCAGTAACTCACGGGTTAATATAAACTGCAGAGAAACATCATTGAACCAGGTTAGAAATCAGAGTTGTCTGCATAAACTTGTCCTTGGCCATTGAAACTAAGTACCTTCAACTAAACGTCTTACTGTATTCCACAGAAAACACCACCTTCAAGCCCATCTGAGGAATGGAGCAGTGCCCAGTCAGAGCCCTGTACGTCTGTTCGACAAGGTACAGCCGTCAGCAGATGTGCGCAAGGGAAGGAAGCAGAGAAGAGTGTTGCCGGCTGCTGCACATTGCACAAGCTGCAGAATATCAATGGGTGTGAAACAGTGCCGTTTTGGATTTTATACAGTTTGGTACACCCTAAATGTACCAAATTGGACCAAAACTATAAGTGCAAATTTGCCGACGAGCCCATGCTCCGAAACCATTTAGCCAATCTGGGCGATTTCTTCACCATTCGATCCGGCGTGGTCCAAAACAGTGCCGTTTTTTATTTTATACAGATTGGTCTACTCTAAGTGGACCAAAATGGACCAAAACCACGAAAAACCGTTGCCGATGAGCCCATACTCCAAAACCATGGGACTGATCTAGGAAATGTCTACGCCATTCGATCCGGCGAGGTCAAAAACGGTGCCGTTTTGGATTTTATACAGATTGGTCCACTCTAAGTGGACCAAATTGGGCCAAAACCACCAAAAACCGTTGCCGACGAGCCCATGCTCCGAAGCTGTGAGACCTATCTGGAATATATCTTCCCCATTCGATCCGGCGTGGTGCAAAACGGTGCCGTTTTGGATTTTATACAGATTGGTCCACTCTAAAAAGACCAAATTGGACCAAACTTTTACTGCAAATTTCCCGACGAGCCCATGCTCCGAAACTATGGGACCGATCTGAGCGATTTCTTAACCATTCGACCCGGTGTGGTCCAAAACGGTGCCGTTATGGATTTTATACAGATTGGTACACTTTAAGTGGACCAAATTGTGCCAAAACTTTTCGTGCAAATTTTCCGACGAGCCCATGCTCCGAAACCATGGGATCGATCTGAGCTATTTCTTCACCATTCGATCCGACATGGTCCAAAATGGTCTTTATCAAGGTCATGTCAAGCGGCAAGCTCGCCGTGCAGAATATCGGCCAGCTATTGTAGCCAGCTGGATGGCCTTGGATGGCCTTGCCCGCCGCCTAGGCCCGCTGAGTACATGAAGACAGCAACGTATTTATATTCGTATTCAAATAGGTATTCAAAGTAACTACGATTTCACCCAAATTTGCACACAATAAACCCAATGCCGTCAGTACAAAGCCTATTAACCCTATTTGTAACAGGCTCCTGGCTACCCCTATTTGTAACAGGGGGGGGGCGGATTCCGCCCCCCCCCCTGAGATCTCGAGATCTACCTGTCCGATTTTCAAAAATGAAACGGTGTTTAGTTCCCCTCAACACGATCTACATTTATAAATAATAAAAATATACATTTGGGATAGGGGGGCAACAGGGGGGCAAAAACTACAAATTTTAGTGGTATTTTTGATCCAACATAGCTTTCATGTTTATCGACCGATTTTAACACAACTAATAGGAATCGATAGAGATTGAATCGGAAATTGATATATGACGGTGACGTTTGAAAATTCAAAAATTATAGGCGTGTGCAGGTCACTCAATATGGGGGTGAAGTAAATGCGTAATAAAACCATTTTTTGATGTTGTTTTTTTGATAAATGAAATGGTATGTGATTGAGACATTAGAAAAAACAGTTATAAATCATATTTTTTGCCATAGGCGGTACCAGGTTAGTGAAAAAGGGGGTAAAATTGGGAAAAATATTAACCGCAGACAAGTTGCTACCCAGCACTATAAATATGTTACTGATCATAGATAGTTCCTTTTTGCATGTTGTACTTCATCATAGGCGTATCTAGGATCCAAACTAGGGCGGCACAAGACCTTTTGATAAGTATATTATCCGCTATTATGATAATAACTAGTCAACAGTGACTATTTCACTTACAACTTCAATTAACATTGCTTACCCCCCTTTTTACCCTACCTGGACTCGTCTATTATCTTATAATCGTTCGTAGAGTAGCCTGTGGTGCGTGTTTCATCCGAAAACTACAGTATGTTATGTCATTGTACGCCCATGCCTCTTAGTTTCCTTGCAATAATATGACCCCCTTTCTTCCATTCCTGAGCGCGCCTCTGCAAAAAAATGACTTCATTCCCTTTTCTGGTCTCATATGTGCATATATTATTATAAGCTAAACGTATATTGCGCCGTTATCGCTGGCATATCGTCATCACCATGCCAGTCACCCCCCTTTTCATGTTCCTGAACACGCCCCTGAAACCCTATATGTAATAAATTATGCAAATAATGGAAGCAGAAGCTATCTTTTACATCTTGATAGCTATAAATGCCCCTTACATTGCTCTATTGGCTTCCCGCCAAGCATTGAATACTTCCTGGAACCCCCCCCCCCCCCCCATTTCAAGCCCCTGAAACCGCCTCTGTCATGCAATTTTGTATGATATTTCATTAACATCATCTAATTTGCACTTGTTGCAATCACGGTAAGCCGATGTAACTCCTTCATACTTGATGCAGTTAGGAAGAAACCGTGAAGATCGCATTTCCGTATTTTCGCCAAATGTCGCCTCCGAACCCACCCAAAACTGTGCCCTGGAACCGCCTCTGTTCAGGTTAAGAACTCAAAATTTTGACTCCAAATGCGGAGTTCAATTCTATGAAAATTCCCAAAATTTCATGGGCCTGCTCCCAGCCGTTCTGGAGATATCTGCGAAAAACATGAGGGGGGGTTGAATCCGCCCCCCCCCCCCCCCCCCCTGTTACAAATAGGGTTAAGTAATACGCGAATATGTTAAACGGTTTGACCTACAGATGTCAAAATAGGTAAAACAAGTCAAATACGCGGTACCCCATAACTTTTCACCTAATTGACCTAGAGAAACAGAGAAATATCCAGATATACTATCGAAAAATCCATGTTTTTGTCGAGGGACAAATGCAACGAGTGGATTAAATAAATAAGCTGTGTATGAGTTCCATGGTGGTGCCGATAACCACTCTGTCGATCTGTTATGAGGCTATCGGAAACAAGATGTTCATATATTCTATTAAATACAATTTCTTCAAAGATTTTGAAACACTGGGCAAGAGGCTAATTGGTCTATAGGATTTAACATCTGATGCAGAGCCTTTATTTTTGTATATTGCTATCATATTGGCATATTTCCAAGCTGACTGATATTTCACCTCAGCTAGTGACTTATTGAATAGTTTTGTAAGTGGTTCTTTTAGGAAAATGGCAATCATTTTTAGCATTTTGTTTGGGATACCATCAGGCCCACAATATTTGTTCACGTTTAGCGCTTTGAGCTGTGTGAATACCTCATCCTCTGTGATTGTAATATAATATGGTAGGCATCTCTCTATCAGGTACACAAAAAGGAGCTTCTTGCTCTGGTAATATGTCTTTTGATTGACCTGCAAAGTAATCGTTAAGTAGATTTGCCCTATCTACATTATCTTCATATATTTCGTAACTAGCATCAATCAATGGAGGAAGAAATGAAGTACATTCTCGTCCTATCATTCCTTTAAGGATCTGATGATATTTCCGGGGATTTTGTTTGTTTTCAATAAGTTTTTGTACCTGATGATTGATATGTTTACTTTTTAGTTTACGGTTCATGTCTGTCACCAAATTTCTTTGCACTTTCCAGTGGTCCCAGTCTCTTTCCTCATTTGAGGCCTTAGCAATCTGGAAAAGCTTATTTCGCTTTCTTATTTCAGTTTTGAGCACCTTTTTAACCCAATGCTTATCTTTATTTATGTATTTATTATTTATTGTACATCGTGGGATTATCCCCTCTAATGGACCGAGGTCCGGGGGCTATTCCTAATCCCGAGTCAAGAAACGTAGGGTGTATAAAAACAGTGGATAGAATATCATTCACACGCACATATTCCCAGTCAGGTACATATACAATAGATTCGTCGCTCTACTCCTTCGTCGGTAGTAGGCGCTTCTTCAGCGTACGTTTGAACGACGCCACTGACACGGTCGCAAGTTCAGGTGGCAGCTCATTGTAGGCAGCTTTGCCCCTTACACATATATGTATTCTAGGTATACAATGTGATGCTGCGTCTAATATAAATTCCGTAAGTGATTTTACCGAGTTATCAATTTCCATATTCAATATCTCGCCCCAATCTTTGTGCTCCTATGTGTATAAATGCATCAATATTCATTTTACGGTAATTCCATATTCTCTTTATAGATGGCTTAGTGTATGTTGTTGTATATTTAAGGCTTGCATAAGTTGGGATGTGATCCATGTGAGAAAAGTGTGACAAGAGTCCATACTCGGCTATGTTTTGTTGGTCGGACAATAGTATTAAGTCTCGCAGATTTGCTGTTGTGTGTGTTATTCGCGTTGGTTCACAAATCAGTTGTTTAAAGTTGAGACCATGCATAGTGTCCTGAAAAAGGATATAAATGTTTGTGACACCACTATGTGTGATGTATTCAGGTTTGAGGTATATATTTCCTAAATTGAAGTCCCCTAAGATCATAATTAGTGTTGGCAGATATGTTTGAGCTTGAATTACACTATCTGAAAGTTTGTCTAAGAAGTTCTTTAAATCAACGCTACTTTGGTTGGGAGGGAAGTATACACAACATATCATAAGTGTTTCCTTTTTTACTCTTATTTTAACCCATACCCACTCAACATCTTCTAATTCCAACTTGCGTATTCTAGTGCTTGCTATATTTTTCTAGTGAAAATAGCAACACCTCCTCGGCGAGTTCTGTGCTTGGCGAATGGTGGACTAAATGCTGACATTGTATATAATGATTGGCTTACTGTTGCGTCTAGTTTGGTTTCTGTTGTGCACATGACGTGAATATGATCGCTGTTTGCAAATTGTTCTAATTCATCTAGCCTATTTGGAGCTGTAATACTATTAATGTTAACATGTGCAACATTCAAACTGTTTTGGAAGGAAAAATGAGATTTACTGGATGAAGGAAACAAGCAGTTACTCACATGATTATCTTCTCTAGCTACATTAATTGTTGATGCTGCTGATCTGGCTGTACTAGGTGATAGCGACTGTGCTGCATCGGCAACCGCTGTGCTTCTGCTACCACAGTTGCCTATCGTGCTTTGTTTAGCCCCGTATGTTGAAAATTTGTGTTGACTCGTTATGGTACTGTCTAATAGATGTTGCCTAACTTCTATGCTAAAAATTCCCTACCGATTCTATGGTCATCTTTAGGGCCTGCGCAGCCCCAGCTTTGTTATAGTGAACCGCATCGCTGAACAGGCCACTGAATTGACATCTGTCTAGCTTTTGACGCAAGTCAAAGAAATTGACACCGGCAGTTTTCAAGCAAAGCGAACGGAGCCTGTTGTTAAAGGAAATAGTTCACCTTCGAAATTTTTGAGAACATGATTTTATTATATTTTTTAATACAGTTTCTTTTTTTATTTTCAAAAATGGTCCTACATCGCGCCAATTCAGGACAGAAGGTTGTAAATTATTAATTTTATGGTGTGCGTTATTTGTCTGCGCATGCTCCATGCAGTGCTGGCACAGTTCAGACGGTACGGTATATCATATATGCGCCGCATTCCTTCGCCAAAAAGTCAAATATCTTCGGCTGGAGAGTCTTTTCAGCCAAGAAAAGTTCCAGATAAGGATTTCTCAACACGGGCTACAAAACTGCTATTTCAGTTAAAAACCCATGTTGAAGGTGAACTATTTCCTTTAACAATCTCAGATCTACTGAATATGAAGGATCCAAGATCTGTTCTAGGAATGACGCTACATATGTGTACCTGCTGCACCCCGTTTTGACTCTTAGTTTGTTGGGCCAAGTATAGTATGTTTTTTGCTATCTCTTCGGATCCCTTCCGTGCTATATCGTTTGTTCCAATATGAAGAACTACTTGTGCAGCACCGCACTTACTAACTGTCTGGTTAAGGTCCCGTGTCACATGTTCAGTTGTAGCACCCGATATGGAGTGGAATATCGCGTTTGAATTATTGCTACTTGCTTGTAGACGCCGCACGTTTGAGTCTCCGATGACCAGCAGAGACGGTTTGGTGGTGTGCTGACGTTCGCCGTGTTGTTCACCAGAAGACCTTGGCGTTAGGTGTCGCTGATCTTCTGGACCAGTCAGAGGCCGTTTGTCTGATGCAACCGGGCCGTGGCGTGTCGTAGAAGGTCCGGATCCACGGCTATCCTGATGTCGTGGCACCCTTAACAGCTGCCTCACTTGGTCCAGATCATCGGCCAGTTTGTCGATCTTCAGCTGGGTCAGTCGCACGGCCTCCATCACATCCATGAGAATGACGGATATGCATGATGGACCAGGAAGCGGCTCCGATGTCGAGCGAACTGTTTGTCTGGGCGTGGCCTCGTCAGCAGGTGATGACGGATGGGGATTGGAGTTTTCTGTGTCGTCAGCCGGATCTGCATCCGACTCTGGTTGGGTCTGGATGTGTAGATCCGTGGCTGAGTGTTTTGAGCATGTCCAAACAGCGTGTGGGTTCTCGACCTCTCTGTCTTTACAGTGATCATGGACAAAATTGCCACAATTGTCTTCTGCACATTTGATGACAGCGCCTTTGATGGGGCGAGATCGCAGCGTCAGGCTATCTAACGACATACCACATGAGGCACCGATGGTTTCCATAGGATCTTGGGTCAATTTTCATCTGGCTGCTGGTCTTGTTGTCAATGTTTCCTGCAACCTGAGCTGGCCCAGGATTTAATTCGATGTCACCGGCCAATAGCAACAGTAGTAGGGTTAGGTAAAGCCGACTGCTGTTAAATCTTCTGTGGCGTTTGCATGGAGTGGGGCGTGGACGAAGTATAATGAGTCTCACCGGCACTCGCCAGCTACACCACGGTGAGTACTCGATGGCTTCCTCGGACCGAATCAATGCAGACAAAAGAACTGCAGCGAGAAGGGCACATCTGAATACCCTTCCGAACATGCTCTTGCTCGAATATTGCAAATATGTGGAAAGATCATTTTTCTGATATTCTGAATAGCGTACATTATGATAGCTCCAGAGATGATGTGCTAAGACTTGCTCACTCAACTTGCTGACGAAAAACTCGCCAATAGATGGCGCTAGCATCGCCGCAAAGTTTGACAGCTCTTGTAGGGAGAAGACTCTCACAAAGTTACGTGCAATGGTAAATTTGCTTTTGCTGGATTGGCTGTTAAGACAAGAATGTTGTTATTTTCATGAAAGACGGTTGTTTTGAAGAACACTTTTACAACAAGTAAGTTACTTACGTAACTCTTCCGCGCGGCCCATAGTGGAACACATTTCAGCCAACAGAGTGATGGTAACGACAGTCCTTTTGTTAGCTTGACATCTTCAGACACAAGGCCGTATAAGAGAGGTAGAACCGTCCGGCAATTTTAGCGCCATTTTCGTTTAACATTATCGTGACGTCATTGGTGCCTACACTCCCCTCACAATACATGGCACGGTGCGCCATCTTGCGGGCGCTGTAGACGGTTACGGTGGTTTGCTGATACTTCCCCTACATAAAAACTGGTTTGAAATGGCGACTATCAGACACGTATCGACGTGGCCGTATAATATACTGAATTGCGACTCACAAATTGGTATCAAGCCGCCCGAACCTCCATCCGCCGCCGGAGCCACCGGAACCGGGGCCCGTCGAGCGGGACTGTTCACCCGCCGCCGTAGCTACCTGAACCGGGATCGTCTACCCGTCGCCGTTGCGGTCTTTATCGGCGACTGTTTATCCGGCGTAGAAACCACCTGAATCGGGGACCGTATTCCGCAAGCTTTCACTCTCCTCGGCCACGCTCCACAGTCCGACAGGGCACAACACAGCCGCCGGTCCTGAGCCGTGGACACAGGACCCCACGGCTGACAAACTACTCAATCCCGCTCCACAGTCCGACAGGGCACAACACAGCCGTCAGTCCTCTGAGCCGTGGACACATGACCCCCGCGGCTGTCAGACCGCTCCACAGTCCGACAGGGCACAACACAGCGCCAGTCCTCTGAGCCGTGGACACATGACCCCCGCGGCTGACAGACCGCTCCACAGTCCCGACAGGGCACAACACAGCCGCCAGTCCTATGAGCCGTGGACACAGGATCCCGCGGCTGACAGACTACCCAATGCCGCTCCCCAGTCCGACAGAGCACAACACAGCCGCTAGTCCTATGAGCCGTGGACACAGGCTGGCGGCGCGCCGTGTCGCTGCTGCCGCCGTCTTAGCCTGGTTTAGCCATCTGATTCGCAGATGTAGACGCATGGTGACCAACTTGCGGGCGATCCGGCGATCCAGGTTTGATCGCTTCATCAGCAGGTCGGCCAGTAGATGGCCAACTATGCCCAGCTGCCGATCTGTGTTGCGACCCATCGCCAGGTGGAACAGCAGCTCGAATTCCTCCACCACACTCATCCACGCTGGCGACGGCACCATCAAGCTGCACAGGCTGACGGCCCGGATCCAGGAAGACGGCTGGATGGCGCCTCGCTCGTTGGCCTCCCGAGTGTCGGGTCCAGATCTCGACATTTGGCAGCCACGTAACTAGCCACGAACGCCAGGGCTTGCTGCGCGAGACTGGACCCACCACCCGATATCTGCCCAGCCGGGGTGACCGGTGCCGCTGGCTCCACAGTGACGACTGGCGGGCCCAACGGATCGCTCCAGCTCGTCCACTTCTCTGGACGTCTGGGTCTCGGCTAGGTCCTCGATCTGAAACCACAGGTATGCATCATTTAAGCATACTGCATCATTTTAAAGACATGGAGTAAAAGCAGGAACAAATTTGCTCTATTATTCTGCGGTCTTGCAACGTAGAATGCACCGCCCATCGGACGGTTCGTGTTGTTGGGAGACGGTAAGCCGAGCTATATGACAAAAATGCAGCAATAATTTGATCGAACCTCATCAAATTTTACTTAATAGAAAAGTTAAATTAAAGTTCTCGATATTTCAGCACTGAACATACGAAAACGGCTCAGAAGATGACTGTCATGTTTATCCACAACTCACACACATTTGGACAAACCTATTACTTAGTTTTCCTCTACAGAGGAATTTAGAGGTGGATGAAGGTAATTTGACATGTATTATTTTTCTCTTCATCCTGAATTAATAATAGATATAATTCAAATAGAGATCAATGTTGGCATTTCTACCAGAGCTGAGGATTCAGTATCTTTTGGGATTTGTTTCCTGGACATTTGGGGCTCGCTCAGGCTGGGATTCAAAATAAGAATATACATTAGAATAGTTGAATCATAGCGTATATCTATAAATATGGAACATACCAAGGTCAAAGTGAGTATTTAGATATAAAGTAGAACCAGCAAAGCTGTATCACATTCAGTATACATTAAACAATTCCGCTCGGTTATGAATACGCGATGGCCCCTGAAGCGAGCAGTTTCCTTAGCGTACTTTACGATATTTATCACCCTGTCATCGACAAGAGACGAGAGTTGCAATAAAAGACCATTACATTACAACCAGATCAGTATAAAAAAACAGTTTATATCAATTTTAACATCGCATTCCACAAATTGTCACTCACCTCAGCATATGCCTCAGCAAAACCGCCGCAACGCGAGAGCTCCAATGATCAACAACGCAAATGGCAAATGACGTAACCATGGCTACCATTGCGAGAGCCAATCAGATTGCGAGGCACCAATCACGTCACAGCCCTGTACTGAGCGATTCAGAAATGGACCAATACGAAAATACTACGACGATAGCCCCCTGCTTCAGACAGACAGACTGGAAACTGGCGCCAAGCAAAGTCTCAGGTCGCCACATGTGTCAATGAATATAATTTCACACTTATCTTGTTAATCCTGGTGTAATCAGGGCCTATTTTTTACTGCTACTAACTTCACAAAACTACTAACTTCACTAAAGATTCCCGACATCAGTCGACACGTGTGCTAGTTAAGGTCGATGTAAGGAATGCATTCAACTCTGTGAGGCGTGATGTCGTGCTGCGGTCAGTGGCGTAGCCAAGGGGGGGGGGGGCAAAGGGGCCATGCCCCCCCCCCCCCCCTGGAGGCCAGGCGGGCCCCTCTGGCGACCGAGCGAGGGCCCCCTGGGGCCGAAGGCCCCAGTGTTTTGGATGGTGTCAGGTGCCCGCAAAACGCCTTATGTCGCATAAAGAACGTCCACGAACAAATCTAACACGAATAAATAACAGCATTTAAGAGCTGGTATTTATTTCGAGGGCCTCTCAGGCCTTCCCAGGGCCTCCAATTCCTTTCGAGGGCCCTCAGACATTTTGAGGGCCCCCTCAGGCATTTCGAGGGACCCTCAGGCCAGGCACGTATCCAGGATTTCGTCCAGGGGGGGGGGCGCCTTGAAAGGGCCCCTTCCCGAGCGTTAACCATGGGTGGAACTTTAATGTAAATTGGGGTTGTAGCTACAACCCCAATAATTTGGGAATTTAACATTACGCCTATGACGCGATGTGTTACAAATGGGCTCTTAACAACTAAGTGCAACCCCAATGATTTTCAAAAAGTTACGCCCCTGGCGTTAACCCCCCCCCAAAAAAAAAAAACTCTACGGATTTCGGCCTCTTTATTTTGTGAGGTTCAACTTTCCAGGGGCCTTCTGATCTGTCCAGGGGCCCTCTGGTCTGTTCAGGGGCCCTCCAGCCTGCTCAGGGGCCCTTTCGAGCAGGCCAGGGACTGCACTGGCTGCTTTTTCACCCTGCCGACATCCTCAGGGGCCTCTCCGACCTGCCCAGGGGTCCTTCTGTGCTGGCCAGAGGCCCATTCGACGTAATCAGGGGCCATCTGACCTGCTCAGGGACCCTTTCGGTCTGGTCAGGGGCCCCTTTGACATGCACAGGGGCCCTTTGAACTTCCCAAGGGCCCTCTGGTCTGCCCAGGAGCCCTCCAGCCTTCTAAGGGGCCCTTCCAACCTGGCAAGAGACTGCGCGTTCTGTTTTGTCGCCTTGTCAACATGCTCAGAGGGCCCTGCGACCTGCCCTGGGGCCCCTCCGTGCTGACTAGGAGCCCATTCGGCATGTTCAGGGGCCCTTTTGGTCTGGTCAGGGGCCCCTCTGACATGCACAGGGGCCCTTTTAACTTCCCAGAGGCCCTCTGGTGCTGGTCTGTCCAGGGGCCCTCCAGCCTGTTCAGGGGGTCCTTAAGACCTGGCAAGGAATTGCACTGGCTGCTTTGTCGCCCTGCCGACATGCTCAGAGGCCTCTCCGATCTTCCCAGGGGTCCCTCTGTGCTGGCTCGGTGCTCATTCGACGTGTTCAGGGGCCCTTTGACCCGCTCAGGGGCCCTTTCGGCTTGTACAGGGGCCCTTCTGACATGTACAGGGCTCTGCTGAACGTCCAAGGGCCCTCTGGTCTTTCAGAAAGGGCCCTGGTGCCCCTAAAGAACCTCTGAAATGCTCTAAACTCTTAAAGACCACGCTTCGCGTAGTCCATGAGCGTGGTCTCGTCGGCCCTTTTCGGTGCGCTGCGCGCTGCGCGCCCGAAAAGGGCCCGCCGGGCCTCCAGGGCGGGTAGCCTCCCCCCCCTTTGGCTACGTGCCTGCCTCAGGCCTACCGAGTTAATGTTATCGACTTTTAAGCGTTGGTTACAAAATGATCTGTCCGACCTCCTATTTCCATAAATATGGCAGCATTTGGTAGCATAGCCAACGAGCTACAATAACAGCGCAAGCCCTCATGTGGATGCGCGTGAAGTTATTGTGACGTTAGGACAAAATGTATTGGGGTCTGGACGTTTGGAAGAAGACGTTTGGGATGGTTGGTGGTGTTGGTGGTGGTGGTGGCACGGAAGTTTGTTTTAGGGGGAATCCCAAAGTCTCACATTTCTGAAAACTCATCAGATTTTGCTTGCTTATGCATTGATAGCTGATTTAAAACAAACTTTCCTTAGATAAAGTTGCTTAGATTTTCTTATCAGGAAATGTGTACATTTTGTGCTGATTTCAGGCGGTTTGACGGCTGCTATGGCCCCTTTTCCCCTGGATCTGCCAAGTTTTTTTAGGGGGGGAATCCCAAAAAGTCTCACACATTTCTGAAAACTCATCGGATTTCGCTTGCTTATGCATTGATAGCTGATTTAAAACAAACTTCCTTAGATAAAGTTGCTTAGATTTTCTTATCAGGAAATGTGTACATTTTGTGCTGATTTCAGGCGGTTTGCTGGGTTTGATGGGATATAAAAAATTTACCCCCAAACTCGAACCGCCAGTGTGTGGGCCCCCAATTGGCTTCGAGGGCCCCTCTGATCCCGTTTGCCCCCCCCCCACCCCCCCCCCCCCCCCCCCCCCCTGGCCGAAATCCTGGCTACGCCCCTGGCTGCGGTGCATAAAGGAATCATGTCCCGAGGCTTACGCGATGGCCTACCAAGCCTACAGCACACCCACTCCGCTCCTCATGGCTGGTCACATAATAATGGCATCCACGGGTGGTCAGCAGGGCGACCCTCTGGGCCCAATCGCTTTCGCGTTGGCGGTTAACACATGCGCACGAAGCCTGAAGTCCCCACTCAACATCTGGTACCTGGACGACGCCACCATAGGAGGTTCAGTCACTGACGTAGTCGCTGATCTCCGCTCAATCATCAGGACACTCCCAGAGCTCGACCTCCAACTCAACGCCGCCAAATGCGAGGTGACAGCACTGGATGATCTTGGAGAAGAACAGCAGGCTTCGGTGATCCGGGAAGTGAAGAGTGCTAAACCGGATATTTCAGAAACCCCTCTATCTCATCTCCAATTGTTAGGCTCTCCCCTGCACGAGGCTGGCTTTGCAGACGCCACTAACGCCGTCCTCGATACCATTTCCAGGCTGTGCGAGAGAGTTCAGGTACTTAGATCGGCACACAGGCCTCTTCTTCCTCGCACACCACGTGTCAGCACCGCGGCTGATATATCTACTGCGCTCCGCTCCACTATACGGCGCCCGCTCCAACCTCCGGAAAGTCGATGAGCTGGTTAGGTCGACCCTAGCCGATATCACCAACGTCGACATTTCTGGACAAGCTTGGGACCAGGCATCACTGCCTCGAAGACATGGAGGGCTCGGTGTTCGCTCAGTAGAATCCCTAGCCCTCCCATGCTACGTGGCTTCACTATGTGCAGCAGCGCCCCTGATAGCCACCATCAGCCCGACGATAACTGACGACGTCACCCCAGCGGGCCTGCAACCGGCTCTAGAAGAGTTCAAGCGGCTCATAAGCTCAGATGACTTCCCTGAAGGACAGGACGCTTGCAAACATCGAAGCTGGGACGACCTGTTGTGCACGATGGTCAGAGAACAGCTGTTCGAAAGAGCGAACCAAGTAGACCGTGCCCGCCTTCTCACCGCATCTATACCCCACACGGCGGCATGACTGCAGGCTATCCCAGCGTCAAATCTCGGCCTCCAACTGGATGCCGATACGGTCCGCGTCGCCGTAGCCCTGCGTATGGGTGCTCCCATCTGTGAACCGCATAACTGCAGCCAATGCAGCCGTCCGTTGGACCGTCTTGGACACCATGGGCTTTCCTGTAGGAAGTCAGCCGGGCGCTTCCCACGTCACGCTAATCTCAACGACGTGGTGAAGCGGGCGCTGGCCAGCACGGGAGTGCCCTCTGTTCTCGAGCCCCAGGGGCTCGATCGTGGGGATGGCAGGAGGGCAGACGGACTCACCCTCTTCCCTTACAAACAGGGAAAGAGCCTCACATGGGATGCCACCTGCGTCGACACCTTTGCTAAAAGCGCGGTTGTAGATGCCTCACTGAAGCCTCACTGATGGGATTCCACCTGCGTCGACACCTTTGCTAAAAGCGCGGTTGTAGATGCCTCACTGAAGCCAGGTTCAGCAGCTAAGGCGGCGGAAGACCGGAAGAGGGAGAGATACGCGGCCATCGCCCAGCGGCGCATCTTTGTTCCAGTGGCAGTGGAGACCACCGGCGTCCTCGGCCCAGCAGCCGCCGCCTTCTTGACGGACCTGGGCAGAAGGATCTCTGACGCCACGGGAGACCGTCGGGAAGTCACCTGGCTGCGGCAGCGCGTGTCTCTTGCCATCATTCGGGGAAACGCTGCTGCCGTCCTGGCAACCGCCTGCCCGGTTCAGGAGGCCCAGACGCATCTTTTTTCTCACCAAGACCGCCCATCAGCCCCTTCCGACATGAAACCCCGACCTCAAGGCCCCGCATCACTGCACTGCCGTGCGAACTGGCAGACGCTCCTGTCAAACCATATACCTGGGCAACAACTGCTGCATCACACCCTCGTCCGACACTGGCCGTCCTCCACCACTGGCCCACCTGAAAACCCTGGGCAACACCTGCAATATGAACACTAGTAGAAGTGGTGGCAACAGCAGCGGCGGCGGCAGCGACGGCGGCGGCGGCTGTGGCGGGGATGGCACAGGTGGCAGCGAGTCAGCAGTTCGGCCGCTAGGCCTTACCGGGCTGAGGAATAGCGGAAACACATGTTTCATGAACTCAGTTCTGCAGTGTCTGAGCAACACACGCGCCTTGCACAATTACATCCTGCGTAGCCAGTACTCAACAGACATTAGCACGTCCACGTCGGCCATGAAAGGGGCGCTCATCAAAGCGTTCGGTTCGCTAATGCGTGACATGTGGCGGCCCTTAAACGAATCTGAGCGGCCGCTCACGACGGCGCCATTCAAAGCACAGTTTGAACGATTTGCGCCCCGCTTTATGGGCTACCAGCAGCAGGATGCACAGGAATTCCTCAGGTGCCTGCTGGAGGGTCTGCACAGGGATGTAAATCACGTCACCAGCCTGTCAAAGCCCATCACTACCGACATCGACGATAGCCTCAGCACCAGTCAGAAGTCAGCTGAGGCCTGAAAGCGCTCCCTGCGTCTGGAGAACTCAAAATTAGTTGATCTGTTTGTCGGCCAGCTCAGGTCGACGCTGCTATGCACAGTGTGCGGCCACGCGTCCGTCACGTTCGACCCGTTCTGGGATGTGAGCCTGCCGATCCCGGCCAAGACTGGCCAGGTGCAACTGCAGGCCTGTTTTGACCTCTTCATCAGGGAAGAGGTGCTCGACGGACACGAGAAGCCGACGTGCTCCAAGTGCCAGCAGCGGCAACAGTGCACCAAGAACTTTTCAATCCAGACATTCCCGCGCATCCTAGTGGTGCACCTGAAACGTTTCTCGCCGCAGGAGAGATCCCACGGCAAACTCAACACCGCCGTGGACATTCCGGTGACCGGGCTGGACCTGTCGCCATACTCGGCTGACCAGACGCTCATCAGGTATAACCTGTACGGCGTGGCCAACCACTCCGGCACGCTGGTCTCCGGCCACTACATAGCCTACTGCAAACACCCGCACACGGCCGAGTGGTACGAGTACAACGACTCACGAGTGCGTCTGGCCAATCAGCACAGTGTCACCAGCTGCCAGGCATACGTGCTCTTCTTCGAGCTGGCCGGCACTTCCCACATTGGCTGCTTCGGTGGGCGAAGCCCGCATCAACCCGGCCTCATGTCAAGTGAACCTGCTGCAAAACGTGACGAAGATGCAGATGGCGCTGACGGGCGGCTGGACACCATAGAACAGCGTGTGGAGGCGCTGGAGAAGGTGGCCGAGCTGGAGCCGGGCTGGGCGCCATGCCGAAGGTGACGGAGCTGGGCGCCATGTCTGCAGAGCGGCCGCTGTCCAGCGGCGGCGGAGGCAGAATGTGGTCAGCAGCAGGCTCAAAGGGGACCGACTCGCCCTGCGCAGCCAACCCCCTGTCGCCGCCGTCCGGAGAGGTCACCGAGGGGGATGGCAGTCCAGCGAAACTGTGGAGGCCGCATGTGGACTGAGGGGGGGGGGAGTGTCATGGAGGGGAGGGGGTATATAAACATCGTGAACCCGGGTGATGGAGCTATATTGTATTTGTATTGCAGCTGAAGAATATTCTCATGTGAAAATATGTGTTTTGTTCTTTAAAAAAAATAAAATATGGTATTCAAGAGCAACTTGAAAAAGCTAGCAATAGTTTTTACATCGCAACGCGGGTGAAAAACAAAGCAAAGGACGGACTTCTGAAGGGGCATCCGTACTGTGGTCCTACTGTGGTAGCTCTTTGAGTATGATCATATTTAGGAGTATTTTAAAACTTAATATGAGTATAAATTAGCAAGTTTTGTTCATAAGGCAATTTTATTTCTAAGGCCGCAACATTATGTCATTTAATTCGGTATTTTCCTGTTAATAAGCATTTTAAAATTTGGGACGGTGACTCACTTTTGGTAAGGTCAACGCCATGGCCTTGATCATTAATGAACTATTGTGTTACATGTTGGCCAAGAATGACAGTGTACCTACTGATACCCTGATTCGACTTGTCAATGAGAACTTCTCTGATAGCGAAGTGAATTCTGAGAAAAATCTTATGTGTGAACATGTCGATAAATCGATAAGAGCTGGTACAAAACGTGGCAAGCACAAGAAGAAGCATGACTTGGAGGATATCGTCAAGATGCTGGTACTGTGTGACAGAAGTACTCTTCCCAGGCTTGTAGCACTTGATATCGCAAAGCTACCGACTATCTCGATTGACTGCATTGATGTCAACTCACTCATGCGTAAGCAGCAGCTGCAGGGCGTGGAAATTGCGAATTTGAAAGATTTGGTGCAGGAAATTCTGACAGTAACGGCCGAGACGTCCAAAAGAGTTGAAGTGGGACTTCTCTCTAACCACAGAAGCCCTACGACGTCTGCTACTTGCACAGCAAGCGTAACCGATGTTTCTCTATCGGGCTCTTCTGATAAACCTGCGCTGGTCACCGTAGCGCCCTGTGCAGGGAGGTTCGTCTGGAGCTGGACCCAGCTACTCAGAAGTCGTCCGCAACGCTATGGTTGAACCTGACGCCATGGAGTGGAGTATCGCCAATCGGAGGAAGCGAGCGAAGGCCCACGCTCCAAGGAAGCCCGCCACTGATGCTGCTCCGAGTGCCTCGCCCCACACTGCAGCGGGTCCTCAGCAGGCGAGGTCAGCGACCAGCAAAGCGGTGATTGGCTCCAGGACAACCGGCCCGATTAAGGCGGTAGCTGCCGTGAAGCGCCTCTCCATCTTCATGTCTCGACTGCCGCCTGGTACCGGTGAGGTAGCCATCAAATAGTATGTGATGGAGCAGACGGGCGCTGATGAGGTAACTGTGGTTAAGCTTAAGACTAAATATGACAGCTATGAGTCTTATCGCCTGGACATTGTGAACCCATCTAGTGATAACGTCCTGGACCCCGAGCTTTGGGCACAGGGCCTGGTGGTGCGTCGCTTCTTTGTGAGACGACAGCCGTCGGACAGTGAGGCATCAGCGACAGGGGAGGGGCGTCCTACAGATGGGTGTGGTGTGCGCAAGTGATTTTGTATCCTCTGATATTTTGTATGTGTCCCTTCTTCCCTCTCCCTAATGATTCGTATCAGTTCATACAATTGCAAGTCATCTAAACGTAATATTGGTGGAATTAGTAGGTTATGTGATCTTTCTGACATCGTTTTCTTACAGGAGCACTGGCTTTTCCCTTATGACCTCCCTTCTCTAAACAATGTCCATCAGGATTTTATGTCTTACGGCATTTCATCAATGGATCCGTCAAACAGGTTGATCATGGGAAGGCCATTCGGGGGTGTTCCTGTGCTATGGAAGAATACCTTAGCCCCTTTAGTGAAGCCTCTATCGTTTGATGACGACCGAATAGTTGGATTGGAATGCCATATTAATGACAGAAGAATCCTTCTTCTGGGTGTTTATTTGCCATATGATTCAAAACATAATTTTGATCAATATGTATATTATTTGGCCAAATTTAAATCCATCATTGATGACTTTGAATCACCATATGTTTGCATTTTGGGCGACTTTAATGCAGACATTTTCAAACAGTCTGAGTTTGGAAGGGAGCTTCAATCCTTTTGTTATGAATCTAGCTTAAAGATAGCTGATGTTTTGATGTTGCCACAGACTTCTGTTACACATATTAATGATGGAAGTGGCACTGAATCCTGGCTTGACCATATTGTCTGTACTGATGGGTTTTACTCTCTCCTCTGTGATGTTGGGATAGATTTAACGATTGCGAGCTCGGATCATTTTGCAATATTCCTAAAACTCGAGTTTGGTATATCAAATAGTTGTCCGGAGAAAGTGACCGAGAGTGATTCTAGATGGGTAGTTGACTGGACATCAGTCGATAATTCTAGCATAAATGAGTATGCCAAGTTTGTTAAAGAGGAGCTTTCCAATATCGATGTCCCATATGGTGTTTTATACTGTCATGCTCGTGCCTGTCAGGTGCATAACACTGCTATCAGTGTATACTATGAAAAGATTATAAAATGTCTTAGGAATGCCTCTCGCTCCTATATTGCTAACAGGAAACACGCTCGTGGTAAACGTATCAGCACAGGGTGGACTGAGTTCGCGGATGAAACGCAAACACTCTACGGTGATCTTTACTCTCTCTGGGCGTTGGTAGGTAAACCTCGTCAGGGCTATATCTAGTCAGTTGTGCATTGCAAAATCGCAGTTTAAATACGCCCTCCGTTTTTGTTTAAGAAATTAGAAAGATCTGAGAGCTAAGGTACTGGCAGATAAGTTTGTAAATAATCCGCGTAATATGACTTCTTTTTGGAAAGAGGTACGGAGGCTTAACAGTGCTACTCCTCCGGCTCAATCTGTGTCAGGTCTCAGTGGTGAGGCGAATATTGAAAATATGTGGAAAGATAATTTTTATGATATTCTGAATAGCGTACATGCTGATAGCTCCAGAGATGATGTGCTAAGACAGCTGAATGTTTCTGACTCAAGGACTGCACCAATTGCTGTACTTGAGGCTCTGACATCAATCTTCGAATTGTCCTCTGGTCGCTCGTCTGGGTGTGATGAGCAGTGTGCAGAACATTTTAAATTTGCTGGTGTTCCTTGCGCTACACACATTTCACTGTGTTTTTCGATGATGTTGAGTCATACTTTCTTGCCTCCTTTTTCAAGGGTGATCCTGAGTCCCATTGTTAAGGATAAGACTGGTAATGTGTCCGATAAAGACAATTATAGGCCTATTGCCCTGGCAACTGTGAGCTCAAAGATCCTGGAAAGAGTGACATTGATTCGCTGTAAATCTTATCTAGTTACTGGTGATCATCAATTTGGATTTAAGGAGAAACATTCAACTGATATGGCCGTGTATGTTTTTAAGGAAATTGTAGACCATTATCTGCGAAACAGAAGTCCTGTTTTTTTCTGCTTCTTGGATGCTCGGAAGGCATTCGATAGGGTAAATCACTGGACATTGTTTAACAAGCTTTTACGTAGAGGTATGAATATTGATATTGTACGGCTGCTTGCAACATGGTACGAATCGCAGAAATTTCATGTGCTGTGGGGTGACCATCTCACGGGAGGATTTTCTGTGAAGAATGGAGTCAGACAGGGGGGAAGATTATCCCCCTATTTGTTCAACGTTTACACTGATGGTCTCTCAGAACAATTAGATATAAGTGGGGTAGGATGCCGTTATTTGGGTAGTGTTAACCATCTTTGTTATGCAGATGATATGATGTTACTTTCACCGACGCCGCAAGGCTTGGAGAAAAAAATATTGATATATGTGCAGAGTATGCAGAAAATCATGATATATTATTTAATGCGAAGAAACCCGTTTGCACGCGATTACTTCCGAACCTGTTTAAGAATATGGTCCTACCTGATATTATGTTATGCGGTAGTGTACTGTTGTATGTTGCGAGTTATAGATACCTTGGTTTTTATATTTCGAACACTCCTTCAAAAGCTGATGATCTGGAGTTGCGCCACCAGTATCGCCTCTTATGTTGTCGGGCAAACTCCCTGATTAGAAAGTTTGCCATGTGTTCAGTTTCTGTTAAACAATATTTGTATAGTGTGTATTGTTCTAATGTTTGTAATGTACATCTGTGGCACTCTTATCATGCAACTGTGTTAAGAAAATGTATTGTTTGCTTCAACAATGCTGCCAGAATGTGTTTTGGGTATGACCGTTTTTGTAGTGCCTCCAACATGTTTGTAAATGAGCGAATTTATAATTTCAGTGTTTTGTATCGCAAAGCTGTCTTCGGTTTCATGACTCGCCTTGGGCAGACTGACAATGATATTGTATCAATGTTGTTTCACAGCGATCTGGCCGTCCGTTCCTCTGTGAGGAAAGCATGGACGGATGCGCTGTATGTATGATTTTGTCACACCTATGTCTTAATGGACCTCGAGTCTGCAAAATAAAGAAATATATCTCTAAATGCGGAATAAAACTATTTTTTATGTTGTTTTTTATAAATGAAATGGTATGTTATTGTGACATTAGACAAAACAGTTATAAATCATATTTTTGCCATAGGCGGTACCAGGTTTGTGAAAAAGGGAGATCAAATAGGAAAAATATTAACCGCTTGCATTTTACTACCCAGCACTATACATAAGTTACTGATCGTAGATAGTCCCTTTTTGCATATTGCACTTAATCATAGGCGCATCCAGGATCCAAACTGGGGAGGCGCAAGACCGTTTCATAAGTATATCAGACAAGCTAAGTGGCTGTTGGATAGCTCTGTTGTTTTGTGTATTTTTTGAGGAACCACATTAGATTTAGATATAAGGATTAGATATTTAGTTTTGTGGATCGTTTAGGTATTATATTTAAGCATTCATAGTTAGCCGTTACCTCTTACTTGCTTTTTAAGGACTTTTCATTCTAGCTTGTGTGCGCCACAATTGTCTTGGTCTTATTTTTGTGTTATTAGTTGTAGGGTTGGATAAGTATATATTTTTAAAAAATTAGGGATAATTAAGATGTATTTAGTATTTAGTTTATTTAAGTGTTTCATTCTAGCTTGTGTGCTCCCGCTTAGGATTGTACACAGCTGTTGTTAGTTTGCTTGGCTCCTCTTGTTGTGAAGTGTCTAGTATTAGGTGCACTCATAGCTGATTTGTGTCACTAGCTTTACTTAGATCTAGTTAAGGTTTAGAAGAAGAAAAAAATAATCAGTTAACTTAGTAAAGTATTGAAAAGCGCATAGTACCTAAGTTATATACCTAAGTTACTAGTGTATTCAAATAAGCATGACTAGGATGCAGGCGAAGGTAGCAGAGCTAGAGGCCCTCCAGGACAGGGTAGCGGAGCTTGAGGCGCAGTTAAGTAAGTGTAGGTGTAGAGATGAGCCGTAGGAGGGTGTAGCTCCTGACCAAGGAACGTATGCGCAGATCGTGGTTAGGGGGTCAGAGAAGGAGCCTACAGGATCAGGGACCAGTGGTAGTTCTGATAGGGGCATAAGGGAGGAGGATAAGGCAAAGGTGGATAGTCCGGCTGGGGTTTGGAAGTGTGTTGGAGGGTCACATTTCTGGAGACCCAACACTGTGGAAAGTAATGCTAGGGCCACAGACAGTAAGGATGAGGAGGGGTGCTGGGTAATGGAGGGTGGTAGCAGAATATGGAGGGGGAAGAGGGAAGGGGATCAGGAGGGATGGACAAAAGTTCAAGGTAGAGTCAGGCAGTACAGCCCCAGGGAACATCCGCAGGTTACAATATCAAATGGGTTCAGTGCGTTAGAGTCAGCAGCTGAAAGTGACTGGGAAGAGGTTCAGCATTTAGTGGCTGGGGACTCAAGGGTAAGGCCCTTAAGGCGAACATTATGTGGGAAGAGAGACAGATGTAGAGTCAAACCAAGGGGAAGAGTAGCTGATATGGGCCCTGTCATTGAGGCAGAACTTGATAGGAGTAGCCCGGAGACAGTTATACTACAGGTGGGGGGTGAACGACATAGGACCTAGGCAGAGTGTGAGAATAGTAGCGGAGTACCGGAGCCTGCTGCAGAGGCTGAAGGAGTCCAGGAAACCAGTCATTGTGACTGGCATCCTCCCTCGCTGTGGAGCCAGTGAGGAGTGGTACTCGAGAGCTCTGTCCGTGAACAGCTCAGTTCAGAACTTATGTTCAGCTATGGGGCTTAGTTATGTAGACTTATGGGATCAGTTCTATGAGTGGCGTAGGTACTATATGAAGGATGGGCTTCACTTATCGGATGAGGGGGCAAGGGCTTTGGGAGATGCCTACAGAAGCGTCATTCAGGGAATATAAGTAGGAGGGGGGGGGGGGGGGGGGGGGGGGGGGTTCGGGGACGCTAGTACCAGGGCATCAGGAAGTAAGCATTGATAGAAGTTCATGTCCGAATAGGACAGTAGATCATAATTCCCTCAGAATTAGTAGTCAGCTCAAAGTATAAGATCACATGTGTGTTGCTGAATGCCCAAAGTATTAGGTCTAAATTTGATGAGTTTGAGTGTTATGTTGCCCTTGAAAAGCCTGATATCATTTGTGTAACCGAGGCATGGGTTAGTGAGGGGTATAATAGGGATAGGCTACAAGATTTCGAGTTAAAAGGGTATAACATGTTCTCATACTGCAGAGAATCACGGCAGAGGGCGGAGTGTTTGTATATGTAAATAGTTTGTATTGCACTACTAGTGATCACAATATGGTTAAATTCAATATCTCATCAGAAATGAGGCCCCAAGATAACCTTATTATGGTTCCAAACTTCAGCCGGGCTGATTTTGATGGTATTAGAAATGACCTCGCACAGATAAAATGGAACGTTGAGTTGGCAGGTTTAGATGCATGTGAGGCCTGGAATGTTTTCAAAGCTAGATTAAGCCAAATTCAAAATCGGCATATACCCCTCAGGCACAAACGTAACAGAACCAAGGGCAATCCAGTTTGGCTTACCCCAGAAGTAAGGAGTGCTATACAAGCTAAAAGAAGTGCATTTGGCATTTTGAAGGGATCTTCACTAGATATAAATCAGAAGGCCTACCAGAATGCAAGAAATTCAGTTAAGAAAAAGGTCAGAGCAGCTAAAAGGGCAAAGGAACTTGATTTAGCTAGACATTGTAATGCAGATAGTAAGAAGTTCTTCAGTTTTTATAAGTTAAGTACAGTTTCCAAAAATATAGGTCCATTTAAGGTAGATGATGTGTTAGTTAGCAAGGACAGTGAAATGGTTGAAGTGCTTAATGATCAGTTTCAATCTGTCTTTACTATCGAGGACCAGAGTAGTATTGCAGCACTTCAGCCTGAGCTAGAGACAGAGGAGACTATAGGAGAGCTAGGTGGCATAAGTAGTGAACTTGTTCTAGAATATCTAAAGAAAGTAAGGCCTAACAAGGCAGAAGGACCTGATGAAATCCATGCTAGACTTTTAAGAGAATCTGAAAGGGAGTTGTCGGTTCCATTAGCCATAATATTTTCTAAATCACTTGCAGATAGTAAAATTCCACTTGATTGGAAAAGAGCAAATGTTGTTCCTATTCATAAAAAGGGAGATAGAAGTAAAGAGGAAAACTATAGACCAGTTAGTCTGACCTCATTAGTCTGCAAGGTGCTTGAATCAATCATCAAAGATAAGATTGTTGAATTCTTGGAGCAAAATGAACTCATCAAGGATACACAGCATGGCTTTAGGAAGGGCCGTTCTTGTTTAACTAATCTTCTGGAGTTGTTGGATGTTGCAACAGATAGCTTTGATCAGGGTAAACAGCTAGATGTAGCTTTTCTTGATTTCAGTAAAGCATTTGACAAAGTCCCCCATACAAGACTGGGGTTGCAACTTAAAATTCATGGGATCAGGGGCAAGATTCTGGATTGGATAGAAACGTGGCTTTCAGGACGCCAGCAAAGGGTTATATTGAATGGGTGCCAATCACAATGGAAGGAGGTTCTCAGTGGGGTTCCACAGGGCTCAGTCCTGGGCCCATTGCTTTTTATAATATTTGTGAATGCAATTGAGAACAGTATAGACAGCAAAGTCTTGAAATTTGCAGACGATCTAAAAGTTGTCAGGATTATTAGAGGAAAACATGATCAGGATGTTTTTCAATCAGATCTGGACAAGCTAGTTGAGTGGTCTGAAGCATGGCAGATGAAATTCAATTTGAGTAAATGTAAGATTATGCACGCTGGACGGGTTAGCAGTAAACATAGGTATGAAATGGGTGGGCAGAAAATGGAGCAGATTGAAAAGGAAAGAGATTTAGGTGTCGTGGTAAACAATAGACTATCAGCGTCAGACCAGGTTGTAGAAGCTAGGAAAAAGGCACTTAGAATGCTAGGGACCATTAACAGAAATGTTTCCTACAAGAGTGAAAAGGTAATAACAAAACTGTATTGTGCATACGTTAGACCACATTTGGAGTATTGTGTACAAGCCTGGTCTCCAACATATGAGAAAGATTGCTGGTTGTTAGAAAGAGTTCAAAAAAGGGCAACAAAAATGGTTAATTGTCTTGGTAGTTTACCTTATGAAGATAGATTAAAGAAATTGGGTATGTTTTCACTTAGATATAGAAGGCTAAGAGGAGATCTAATTGAAGTCTTCAAATTTGTAAATAGTCAGCATTCTGGATATTTAAAGGGTATGTTTGAGTTCAATAGGGAAAATCGAGGTAGAGGTCATCAGCATAAACTCATTATGAAACAAAGTAGGACTAGGCTACGACAGTCATTTTTCAGTAGAAGGGTTGTAGGACATTGGAATATGCTACCAGGGGATGTCGCTGATGCAGTGACACTTGCTTCCTTCAAAATTAGATTAGATAAATACTTTACAGAGAAGGGATTAGTTCGTAAATACTCGTGGGATTAGCCTTCTTTTATGCAGGTAGAGTAAGGTGATTTGAAGGGGCGAGACTGGTGGAGGGGGGGTGGGGGTGGGTGTGGGTGTGGGTGGGGTGGGGTGCAACCTCGGATGGGCCCAAGAGGCTCTTTATTGCACTTTTCTTTTATGTCTTTATGACAGTGAAATGGTTGAAGGGCTTAATGATCAGTTCCAATCTGTCTTTACTATCGAGGACCAGAGTAGTATTGCAGCACTTCAGCCTGAGCCAGAGACAGAGGAGACTATAGGAGAGCTAGGTGGCATAAGTAGTGTACTTGTTCTAGAATATCTAAAGAAAGTAAGGCCTAACAAGGCAGAAGGATCTGATGAAATCCATGCTAGACTTTTAAGAGAATCTGAAAGGGAGTTGTCAGTTCCATTAGCCATAATATTTTATAATTCACTCGCAGATAGTAAAATTCCACTTGATTGGAAAAGAGCAAATGTTGTTCCTATTCATAAAAAGGGAGATAGAAGTAAAGAGGAAAACTATAGACCGGTTAGTCTGACCTCATTAGTCTGCAAGGTGCTTGAATCAATCATCAAAGATAAGATTGTTGAATTCTTGGAGCAAAATGAACTCATCAAGGATACACAGCATGGCTTTAGGAAGGGCCGTTCTTGTTTAACTAATCTTCTGGAGTTTTTGGATGTTGCAACAGATAGCTTTGATCAGGGTAAACAGCTAGGTAACTTTTCTTGATTTCAGTAAAGCATTTGACAAAGTCCCCCATACAAGTCTGGGGTTGCAACTTAAAATTAATGGGATCAGGGGCAAGATTCTGGATTGGATAGAAACGTGGCTTTCAGGACGTCAGCAAAGGGTTAGATTGAATGGGTGCCAATCACAATGGAAGGAGGTTCTCAGTGGGATTCCACAGGGCTCAGTCCTGGGCCTATTGCCTTTTATAATATTTGTGAATGCAATTGAGAACAGTATAGACAGCAAAGTCTTGAAATTTGCAGACGATCTAAAAGTTGTCAGGATTATTAGAGGAAAACATGGTCAGGATGTTTTTCAATCAGATCTGGACAAGCTAGTTGAGTGGTCTGAAGCATGGCAGATGAAGTTCAATTTGAGTAAATGTAAGATTATGCACGCTGGACGGGTTAGCAGTAAGCATAGGTATGAAATGGGTGGGCAGAAAATGGAGCAGATTGAAAAGGAAAGAGATTTAGGTGTCGTGGTAAACAATAGACTATCAGCGTCAGACCAGGTTGTAGAAGCTAGGAAAAAGGCACTTAGAATGCTAGGGGCCATTAACAGAAATGTTTCCTACAAAAGTGAAAAGATAATAACAAAACTGTATTGTGCATACGTTAGACCACATTTGGAGTATTGTGTACAAGCCTGGTCTCCAACATATGAGAAAGATTGCTGGTTGTTAGAAAGAGTTAAAACAATGGCAACAAAAAATGTTAATTGTCTTGGTAGTTTACCTTATGAAGATAGATTAAAGAAATTGGGTATGTTTTCACTTAGATATAGAAGGCTAAGAGGAGATCTAATTGAAGTCTTCAAATTTGTAAATGGTCAGCATTCTGGATATTTAAAGGGAATGTTTTAGTTCAATAGGGAAAATCGAGGTAGAGGTCATAAGCATAAACTCATTATGAAACAAAGTAGGACTAGGCTACGACAGTCATTTTTCAGTAGAAGGGTTGTAGGACATTGGAATATGCTACCAGGGGATGTTGCTGATGCAGTGACTCTTGCTTCCTTCAAAATTAGATTAGATTAATACTTTACAGAGAAGGGATAGTTCATAAATACTCGTGGGATTAGCCTTCTTCTATGCAGGTAGAGTAAGGTGATTTGAAGAGGCGAGACTGGTGTAGGGGGGGGGGTGCAACCTCGGATGGGCCCAAGAGGCTCTTTGTTGCACTTTTATTGTGTCTTTTATGTCTTTATATCATCCGCTTGTATGATACTAACTAGTCAATGGTGACTATTTCACTTACAACTTCAATTCACATTGCTTACCCCATTTTCACCCTACCTGGACTCGCCTATTATCTCGTAATCGTTCGGAGAGTACCCTGTGGTGCGTGTTGCATCCTAAAACTGCAGTATGCTATGTAATTATAGGCCCATGCATCTTAGTTTCCTTGCAATAATATGACCCCCTTCTTCCATTCCTGAGCGCGCCTTTGCAAACAATGATTTTATTCCCTCTACTGACCTCATATGTGTATATATCATAAGTTAACAGTCTATTGCGCCGTAATCGCTGCCATATCGTCATCACCATGCCAGTCACCCCTTTTTTATGTGCCTGAACACGCCCCTGCAACTCTATATATAATAAATTATGCAAATAATGGAAGGAGAAGCTATCTTTTACATATTTGTGGCTATAATTGCTCCTTACATCGCTATATTGGCTTCCCGCAAAGCATTGAATACTTCCTGGACCCCCCCCCCCCCCCACCCCCACCCTCCTTTTTCAAGACCCTGAAACCACCTCTGCCATGCAATTTGTATAATATTTCATTAACATCAACTAATTTGCACTAGTTCCAATCACCGTAAACCGATGTAACTCCTTCATACTTGAGGCAGTTAGGAAGAAACCGTGAAGATCGCATTTTCGTATTATCGCCAAATGTCGCCGCCGAACCCTCCCAAAACCGTGCCCTGGAACCGCCTCTGTTCAGGTTAAGAACTCAAAATTTAAGCTCCAAATAATATTTCATTAACATCAACTAATTCGTCTCCAGAGTAACGTCTGGAGCGCCGGGGAGGTACCCCATAGCTCTCCCCGGCCGGGGCGGTAACCCCCAGACCTCCCCGGAGCCGGGACGGTTGTACCGATGTTACTGGCACCATTCCGGTCTGGCCAGGCGGGCTGCACAGAACACACGCACACACACACGCACACGCACACGCACACGCACACGCACACGCACACGCACACGTACACGTACACGCACACGCACACTGTTGTCCGAATAGCGTCGATGTTTGTTGACAGACGATGTTTTGTGCCGATGATGGCGCGAATCATGACTGTGTGAATGTATGTAACCATGTAGCTTAAGGCATCAAATAAACTAGCCCTTAAGTGGGAAAACTTGAGAAAAAAAACATCAACTAATTTGCACTTGTTGCAATCACCGTAAACCGATGTAACTCCTTCATACTTGAGGCAGTTAGGAAGAAACCGTGAAGATCGCATTTCCGTATTATCGCCAAATGTCGCCGCCGAACCCTCCCAAAACCGTGCCCTGGAACCGCCTCTGTTCAGTTTAAGAACTCAAAATTTAAACTCCAAATGCGGAATTAAATTCTAGGAAAAGTCCCAAAATTTAATGGGCTTCCTCCCTGCCGTTCTGGAGATATCTGCGAAAAACATGAGGGGGCGGAATCCGCCCCCCCCCCCCCCTCCAACACACACACACACACACACACACACACACACACACACACACACACACACACACACACACACACACACACACACACACACACACACACACACACACACACACACACACACACACACACACACACACACACACACACACACACACACACACACACACACACACACACACACACACACACACACACACACACACACACACACACACACACACACACACACACACACACACACACACACACACACACACACACACACACACACACACACACACACACACACACACACACACACACACACACACACACACACACACACACACACACACACACACACACACACACACACACACACACACACACACACACACACACACACACACACACACACACACACACACACACACACACACACACACACACACACACACACACACACACACACACACACACACACACACACACACACACACACACACACACACACACACACACACACACACACACACACACACACACACACACACACACACACACACACACACACACACACACACACACACACACACACACACACACACACACACACACACACACACACACACACACACACACACACACACACACACACACACACACACACACACACACACACACACACACACACACACACACACACACACACACACACACACACACACACACACACACACACACACACACACACACACACACACACACACACACACACACACACACACACACACACACACACACACACACACACACACACACACACACACACACACACACACACACACACACACACACACACACACACACACACACACACACACACACACACACACACACACACACACACACACACACACACACACACACACACACACACACACACACACACACACACACACACACACACACACACACACACACACACACACACACACACACACACACACACACACACACACACACACACACACACACACACACACACACACACACACACACACACACACACACACACACACACACACACACACACACACACACACACACACACACACACACACACACACACACACACACACACACACACACACACACACACACACACACACACACACACACACACACACACACACACACACACACACACACACACACACACACACACACACACACACACACACACACACACACACACACACACACACACACACACACACACACACACACACACACACACACACACACACACACACACACACACACACACACACACACACACACACACACACACACACACACACACACACACACACACACACACACACACACACACACACACACACACACACACACACACACACACACACACACACACACACACACACACACACACACACACACACACACACACACACACACACACACACACACACACACACACACACACACACACACACACACACACACACACACACACACACACACACACACACACACACACACACACACACACACACACACACACACACACACACACACACACACACACACACACACACACACACACACACACACACACACACACACACACACACACACACACACACACACACACACACACACACACACACACACACACACACACACACACACACACACACACACACACACACACACACACACACACACACACACACACACACACACACACACACACACACACACACACACACACACACACACACACACACACACACACACACACACACACACACACACACACACACACACACACACACACACACACACACACACACACACACACACACACACACACACACACACACACACACACACACACACACACACACACACACACACACACACACACACACACACACACACACACACACACACACACACACACACACACACACACACACACACACACACACACACACACACACACACACACACACACACACACACACACACACACACACACACACACACACACACACACACACACACACACACACACACACACACACACACACACACACACACACACACACACACACACACACACACACACACACACACACACACACACACACACACACACACACACACACACACACACACACACACACACACACACACACACACACACACACACACACACACACACACACACACACACACACACACACACACACACACACACACACACACACACACACACACACACACACACACACACACACACACACACACACACACACACACACACACACACACACACACACACACACACACACACACACACACACACACACACACACACACACACACACACACACACACACACACACACAAACACAACGAATTTTATTGAAATAGGAATACACAAGAAATACAGACAATTACCTGCAATTGGCGCAGAAGTGCTCCCCCCCCCCCCCTTGTTACAAGCAGGGTTATTCCACCGAAGGTGCATAAATCAAGACTTGATCCACCTCCGGGTCACCGTTTGACCTCAGATCACCTGGAAAGGCGTTAATATCAATTTAGCCCTCGCCCTACGGGGGGCTGACAGGCCCCCCTTAGATTTTTTTTAATAAATTTGTACACATACAGCGCATCTTGCTGAAATTTTCGATAGCTGAGTTTTTTTTTAACAATTCGACGTATGCTGTTAAAATATAATTGAAATTGGTTAAGTTGTTTGGGAGATAATCATGTTTTGATGACGTCATGTTGGTCGAAAAACAATAAAAATTTGAAAAATGGTAGAAAACAGAGTTTTAACCCTCGCCCTACACTCCCCTACACAGGGGGGCCTGAGAGCCCCCCCCCCCCCCCCCCCCCCCCCCCCCCCCTGAGGTTTTTCTTAAATAACTTTTGACACATGAAGTGCATTTTGCTCAGATTTTTGTTAGCTGAGTTTACAACAATTATACGTAGGCTATAAAAATTTAATTGAAATTGGTTAAGTAGTTTGGGAGATAATAATGTTTTGATGACGCCATGTTGGTATAAAAAAATGAGAAATATTGGGAAAATCGTAGAAAACAGAGTTTTAAAACAAATTGCAAACGCAATTCACCAAAGATATAAAATGGCATTCTCTTTAAAATGGCAATCTGGGATTTTCACAAATTTGGGTTTTTGACTCCTAATTTTTTTTTTTTAAAATCCCAATAAAATCCAAATTTTCAAAGATATTACACAAACCGGAATATATTCGGAAGAACTGAGTATGGACAATACCCATACCAAATTTCAAAGCAATATCTTCATGTTTGACTGAGTGATAGCTTCCTAAGTGTAAGAAACTGATGACGTCATTTTTTCAAATAACTTTTGTTGACATTTTTAGACAAGATACGAACAAATAATCACCTTTTTTGTATTTCTAAGCCAAAATTAGTCGAGGAACATGCCTTTTTATTTACATTGATCAATTTCTAATTTTGAGGTTTTCTGAAGAGCAAAATGGCTGTTCTGGACGTGGTAAATCCGAGGTCAGTCACTTGACCTGGAAGGTCACGCATTGACCTGGAACCTCAACATTGCATACTGTTAGATTCCTCTTATGACAGGCAACATGCTGGTTCTTACCGCATTGCTATAAGTTGCTTGGTTTGGAAGTTATCCCGCAGGTTACTGGGGTATATTTCATAACGCGACATACAGGGGGGCTATTTCCCCCCCCCCCCCCCCCCCCCCTCGGTTCTCCGGAAATACTGGACTGAATGTAAAAATTCAAACAGCATTCGATAGCCCTAAAATAATAATAAAAATATATCGAGGACAACATAATATTGTTGACCTCGGGGTCACCGATGACGTCACAGGTCAGGTCAAGTACAAAATGTTTGACCGTGTCAAAAGGTCTCGATGGATGGATTTATCGAGCAAAATTGCGATATTAAACGCATAAGCAGTCGATAAATCGGTATGATTCGTGTGTCTGACACTTCTAAGTACCTTTCTAAGCTGTTTATGACCTTGGGTCAGGTCAAGGTCATCTGAGGTCACGAGGTCAAACTGCAGATTAAGGTCATTAGGCGTTGGAACACATGTTTATGGGTTTGTTTTCGTCTAGAACGCGAAAAATGACCTTGGAACATTGTTTGTTCCATATAAATAGATGTAAAAAGCAAAAACGGAAATGCGTTTATTATGCATAGTAATGCTGTGAGAGGTGGTCGATTTTTGTCATTTATAGGTCATAAGTCAGTCATTTTTGAAGATATCGACTTCAAATTTGGTACACATTCACCGAACACGTCTCGATCACATAAAATCCGGTTTGGGATAATTCTGATTTTTTTATTTTGAAACTTTTGTAAAAAAAAAAATAGTTTTCTCAACATTTTGAACTTTATAAAAAATAAAAACCCGAGATAGCAGTTTGATATCCTGGTCTATTGTCAGTAATTTGATTTAAAACAATTGAGTTTATCTCAAACATCGTACCTTTGACAGCGTTTTCCGCAAACCATTATTTTGCAACAAAAACCGAAGAACATGACGTCACTCTGACGTCATTCCGGTTGACCTATCATAACCTATGTTTACTTTTTTACTTTTTTGCAAACATGTGTAGAATTGATGTGAGAGAAGATACTGCAAGTGTGGTGACGCTAATTGTGTTCGTTTAGGAGTTATTGCAAAATAACGGGAGGGAGGGGGCAAAAAATAGCCCTCCCCGTAAGTCGCGGGTTATTAGGGGGCCTGTCAGCCCCCCCCCCCCCCCCCCCCCCCGTAGGGCGAAAGTGAAAAAAGCTCCCGTAAGGCGAGGGTTAACGACCCGTTGAAATACCTATTCGTTGTTTATTGATCGATTGTGTTCAAACTTATGCAAAATGTTGGTGTCTATGAGTATATTAGAAATCCTAAACCATTTCTGGCTGAGGGCAATCACTTGACCTCGGGAGGTCATAGCGTGCCTGCGACGTCAAATCTCGGGTACCGCATAACTTTTTTCCTAAAGTACTTACCGAAGTTTTCAACGGCTAAATGTTCCCACCAGCCTATAGATGGTGCACAAAGAGCGACCTAACCTCTTCAGGTCACCGTTTGACCTCAGGTGACGGCATAAATTAACGTTATGGCACACGGCAGAATGGCGTGTTACCGCATAAGTTTTCCCCAAAATAACTTAAAGAATCCATTTCACCACCTTCGCCTTCTCTTTAACCCACCGTAAGTGCACAACTCAAGACTTGACCCCACCGGGTCACCGTTTGGCCTCAGGTCACCTGGAAAGCGCTAATATCAATTTAAAGGGAGATAATCACGTTTGGATTTTGTTAGCAACAATTTCTTTGGCAAAAATAAAGATATTACTTTGAAATTTGGTTTGGACATCGGTTATACTCGGTTCTCTAATACGACTTCCGGTTTTTTGAAAATCTTTTTTAAAAAAAACACTTTTGTGGAAATTCTTCCCAAAAAAATCTTCCCAAAAAGTTTTTTTGAATTTTTGGGGTCAAAAACCCAAACTTTCGCAAATTCGAGATCAGCATTTTAAAGAAATTGTATTTTCCTTCTTTTCACGCCTTTTATTTGCAATTTGCTTCAACACGCTATTTTCCACGATTTTTGCAAACATTTAACGTTTTTTTCACCAAAAATGACATGACATGACGTCACTAAAACATCATTATCTCCCAACAACCTCACGAATTTCAACAAAAAAAGTTTGCACAAGATGTAGAATGGATGCATTATAAGGTACCGTAAGTCTCAATTTGATATCTATCATAGTTTTCAAGTTATTGAGAAAATTCGGGAGGGGTAAAATTTAGCCCCCCCCCCCCGCACCGCGCGGGTTAACGAGCCGTCCAAATACGTATTCGTTGTTTACATATCGTATGTGTTCAAACTTATATCAAATGATGGTGTCTATGAGTATATGCGAAACCTAAAGACATTTCTCGCTGAGGTCAATCGCTTGACCTCGGGAGGTCAAAGAGTGCCTGTGAGGTCAAGTCTCGGGAACCGCATAACTTTTTTCCTAAACGACTTAGGGGAATCAGCCCAATATATTAATATCCACAACAGACATCCACATCCACATAGATGGTGCAAAAAGAGAGACCTAACCCTTCAGGTCATCGTTTGACCTCAGGTCATGCATTAGTTTACGTTATGGCACACGGCAGAATGGCGCGGTACCACATAAGTTTTTCCACAAATCACTTAGAGAACCCATTCCACCACCAACCCATTTCCACCACCCTTTAACCCACCGAAGATGCACAATTCAAGACTTGACCCCACCGGGTCACCGTTTGACCTCAGGTCACCTGGAAAGCGTTAATATCCATTTAAAGGGAGATAATCACCTTTTTTATTTTGTTAGCAACAATTTATTTGGCTACCATTATGGTATTAAAATGTTGTAATCTAAATTTAAGAATTAAATAAAGTTATTTCCTGATTCAAAGTTGGAAGTTTGGGAAAATTAATGATCGGTATTTTCCCTCCACTATTGTAAAACGCAACAACTCGCGTTTTTGCAGCAATCTGTTCAACGTTGTTGAATAGGCACTTGTAAACAAATCGCCGACACTAAATACGTCGCCGTAGTTTAGCCGGGCACCGGCCAGCCGGTGCCAAGCTAAACTGCCGATGTCAATGCACTGTTTTTCAAATGATTGTTGATTGTTCATAAGAAAATTGGCACATATTCACAAAAGATAGAGTGCTGGAAACTTATTGCATACCTTCATGATAAATAGCAATGGGTAGGGAGGCTAATTTACTTAATTCGTTACCGAGTACTTGCTGAGTACCGAACGATATAAGCGTGGATCGCCTATCGGTAGGAAACTGCCAATATCTTTCGGTAGGAATGTTTATATGCAAAATGTGATCAATTTGCATCATATTTTGGCCTCGTTTATCGATTTCAGGTGCTAACTCCATTTTTGTGGAAAAGGGTGTTTATCTCCCTTTAACCCGCGACTTACTGGGGGGCTATTTTTTGCCAGCTTCCCGTTATTTTGAAATAACTCCTAAACCAACACCAGTGTCGTCACCAATATTGTATTACCTTCTCTCACATCAATTCTACACATATTGGCCAAAGGAAAAAGATGAGACTATGATAGGTCAACCGGGAGTGACGTCAGAGTGACGTAATGTTCTTCGGTTTTTGTTGAAGAATAATGGTTTGCGGAAAACGATGTCAAAAATACAATGCTTGAGATAAATTAAATTGCCTTAAATCAAATTACTAAAAATAGACCGGGCTATCAAACTTCTATCTCGGATTTTTGAGTTTTGTGAAATTCAAAATTTTGAGAAATCCAAATTCCTTTTTTTTACAAAATTTTCAACAACAAAAATTGGAATGATAAAAAAAGCAAAATGTAGGCGATCGAAACGTGTTCGGTTAATGTTTACCAAATTTTAAGTCGATATCTTAAAAAATGACTGACTTATGACCTTTAAATGACAAAAATCGACCACCACTCACAGCATTACTAAGCATAAAAAATGCATTTCCGTTTTTGCTTTTTATTCTATTTATATGGAAAAAACAATGTTCTAAGATCATTTTTGGCGTTCTAGACAACAAAAAAAAACATAAACATGTGTTACAACGCCTAATGACCGTAATCGCAGTTTGACCTCGTGACCTCGGATGACCTTGACCTGACCCAAGGTCATACGCAGCTTAGAAAGGTACTTAGAAGTGTCAGACACACGAATCATACCGATTTATCGACAGCTTATGCGTTTAATATCGCAATTTTGCGCGACAATTCCATCCATCGATACCTTTTGACACGGTCAAACATGTTGTACTTGACCTGATCTGTGACGTCATCGGTGACCCCGAGGTCAACAATATTACGTTTCCCTGGATAAATTACCCAGGGCTATCGAATGCCGTTTGGGTTTTTACAATCGGTCCAGTAGTTCCGGATATCCGAGGGGAGGGGGAGGGGGGGGGGAAATAGCCCCCCCCCCCCCCTCCTGCCCAGTAAGTCGCGTTATGGAATATACCCCAGTAACTCGCGGGTTAACGAGCCGTCCAAATCCGTATTCGTTGTTTACAGATCGAATGTGGTCAAACTTATATCAAATATTGGTGTCTATGATTATATGCGAAACCTAAAAGCATTTCTCGCTAAGGTCAATCGCTTGACCTTGGGAGGTCATAGAGTGCCTGCGAGGACAAGTCTTGGGTACCGTATAACGTTTTTCCTAAACGACTTAGGGGAATCAGCCCAATAGCTTAATATTCGCAAAAGACAAAAAATGGTGCACAAAGAGCGACCTAATCCCTTCAGGTCATCCTTTGACCTTCTCAGGTCATGGAATAAGTTAATGTTATGGCACAGGCGGAATCGCGTGGTACCACATAAGTTTTCCCCCAAAATAACTTAGAGAACTCATTTCACCACCATCGCTTTCCCTTTAACCCAACGAAGGGGCACAATTCAAGACTTGACCCCACCGGGTCACCATTTGCCCTCAGGTCACTTGGAAAGGCGCTAATAAATATCAAATGGATAGTCTTGAATGACATATTGACAAATAACATATTGAAAGCAAAATGCAATCGAAAAACACAAAAAGATAGCAAAAAGCAAGGGCTACCACATGGTACTCTCGGATTAAAAATATCGGATTAGCGCCTCTCTCGGATCTCTCGGATTAGCGCCTTTCCAGTTTACCTGAGGTCAAACGGTGACCCAAAGGGGTCAAGTCTTGAGTTGTCCACCTTCTGTGGGTTAAAGGGAAAGCGATGGTGGTACAATGGGTTCTCTAAGTGATTTGGGGAAAAACTTATAACCGCACCATTCTGCCGTGTGTCATAACGTAAACTTATGCATGAAATGAGGTCAAACGATGACCTGAAGGGACTAGGTCGCTCTTTGTGCACCATCTATAGGCTGGTGGGAATATTTAGCCGTTGAACAAACCTCGGTAAGTCGTTTAGGAAAAAGTTATGCGGTACCCGAGACTTGACATCGCAGGTACTCTATGATCTCCCGAGGTCAAACACTAAATATCATATTATTATGTCCTCGAAGAACATGCTGCGCTTGAAACGCACTCCCGTTTGACAGATCACAGGTTGATAAATACAATTTTCCTGCGTCGCCTCTTCGCGCAGCGAAGCAAGCGGGGGCCGCTTGTCTATCTCTAATTCACTCATTTTCGAGCCGTACATCTGTCGTCTATCTGTGTATCTGTATGTTCCTGTGTCCTCATTTATTTAGCCACACGCACGGCACAGACGGCACCACCGATGACGGGGTGAAATTTGCACACACACGACAGCTTCAAGCTTTGTGACGATCCACGGCAAAAAATCAAGTCGCTCCGATGCCGGTGTCGATCACAGCACGCTTCAGAATGTGTTTGCTTCAGGTTTTGCTTCTCTCGCAATGATAAATCCAATCGAAATAGCCGGCGCTTGAAAAAGCTTTTAGCATTAGCTCGATGCTATTCGTTCTATGGACCTCAGCAGAGCGGGGCCGCTGCATAAATAAAACGCTGTAATACCTGTTTTGGTCGGCGTAATTCGGCGCTTGAAACGCACTCCCGTTTGAGGGATCACAGGTTGATAAAGGAAATTTTCCAACGATTCAGTGTAACCCCAAATAAGTTAACGGCACCACCGACGCCAACGGCGATGGTTTAGTCATCCGAAGATTACGGGTTCCAAGTCTCGTCAGACGTATTTTTTGCCGTATCACATTTGCTTTAATACAAAATAAAAGACGAGGCGGAGCATAAACATGGATGCAATTTCCCAGAAAAACTTTCATACAAAACGTCAACAATCGATGTTCCGCTGCGGCCAAAGCTTAATTGAATATGTATAAATATATGATCAACCTGTTGCGTGTACGTCAAAGCTAGATAAGATTCCAACAATCATGCGAATATGTAGGTATGCATCGTAAGCGACTCCACTGATGATTTGCACGCTAGCTACACCGCTATTTTTAACCGGGCTTCATTTGGTTCATTCACAAACAATCTCTTGCCTCTCCACTGCTCATTGAATAGATATTAAGAAAACACAGATCACTTTTAAACTCACCAGCTTCCTCTCACTTGTGACTTTAACTTAACATTCATGAAATAAACTTTAAACCGCTTGAAACACAGCCACCAATCACCTACAAGGTGGCATGATGAGCACACCGAACTATAAAAGTGCACAAACTTTCAACTGATCAAACATTTTGTTTTCATCCTTTCTCATTTTTTCGTTTCTACGTGTCGATTCTGCGTGTTCTAGTTACACTTTTGCGACTTTGCGTTTCGATTTTGGGATTTACCGTACCGATATGGGACTTTCTCATTTCGTTTAGTGGAGCCTGCACTGTGTATTTACACGAAGAAAAAAAAATTATGGACGTGAGAAAACACAAAGTCGACCTGATTAAGCGCAAAAGTGAAGCGATAAATTGCTAAACCGCGTAGTGGAACCCGGCGGTAACTGTTCAGCTGCGATAGGGGTAATGCCCTGCCGGTCCGACCCAGCTCACCTGAACTCGCGATTTCTCGGCTCTCTGCGAGCGTCATGCCCAGAAGGCATTGACCCAGCTGACCCGGCCCGCACGGTTCAAACCACGGGACCATTGCCTAACGCTAGCCTTTACGCAGGAGCCCCATTCATTCAGCCGACCTCCACCAATCCCATTTGCGCCACTGCATCGAGAGCGCTGATTGGTCGCGTGCGGTCATGGCTGGCTGGGGCATCATAGGCGTATGTAGGAATTCAGTTACGAACTTAGACGATAGATGGCTCTGAAGATTGTTCGCAATTAGCAGAAAATTGGACGATTGGGAAATAAAACCGTGCGATTCATAGTTAGGTAGACAAAGCCAGCGACAAGCACATACAATTGCAAACGATTCCGGGCAAACGGTTTAGGAGATATAAGCGATTTGCTGACTGGCCAATAGTACCTGCCATTACTTTTGCAGTGACCTGTACATATCCGCAAAAAAATATAAGCAAAAATGAAATTGTAAGCAAGGGTCAAAGACAAAGTCAGGTCACAAAAGGTCACAGGTCTACGCAAGTCATGCAACACATGTTGTATGGGTTATTTTACACGTATAATTCGATAGTAGCAGTCATTTTCACAATCTGACACCATTTAGGTCATGTCAGGTCAAAAAAGGTCCAAATGTGAAATTGATAAATACAAATAAAAAAGCATGTGTCTAGACTAGTTTTGTCTCAGAAAAACAATGTTAGCATTTCGTTGCTTTTAACTGGTCTGTAAAAGCCAAAAAACACAATTTCAAAATTTGACGTCATGAGTTACTCATACTTGGGCTGCGATCAGTCCGTCAAAAATAAAGATATTGCTTTGAAATTTGGTTTGGGTTTGTCCACATGTGGTTCTTAAACATCTTTTCCGGTTTTTTAATGTTTGAAAATGTAGATTTTGAATGCTATTTTTCCAAAAAAGAAGAATTTTTGGGGCCAAAACTGTTTTTCATCCGAGAGTACCATGTGGTAGCCCTTGCTTTTTGCTATCTTTTTGTGTTTTTCGATTGCATTTTGCTTTCAATATGTTATTTGTCAATATGTTATTCAAGACTATCCATTTGATATTTATTAGCGCCTTTCCAGGTGACCTGAGGGCAAATGGTGACCCGGTGGGGTCAAGTCTAGAATTGTGCCCCTTCGTTGGGTTAAAGGGAAAGCGATGGTGGTGAAATGGGTTCTCTAAGTGATTTTGGGGAAAAACTTATGTGGTACGGCCTGCTAAAGTTTACCTGATTTGGGTGTCAAACTCCTGTGTAGTGACGTCACTAAATTCGGTATATTTCGAACAAATTTCGACGATTTTTTTTTTGTCACGCACAGAAAACTTATAATTGATGTAGGAGAAGTTACCTGCAGTTATCGTAGATAGCGCTATTATTTTCTGAGTTATTGCAAAAGTTCTTTAGGGGGAGGGTCGAAAAACGCCCCCCCCCCCCCGCCAATGGCGGGTTAAACGTATTATTTTGTGGGACGGTTTCCACACCTTTTTCCCATTTTTGTGGGTCAATTTTTTCCCCTCAAAATTCCGAGCATGCCATTTTGTAGCCCTTGCCATTTGCTATCTTTTGACGTTTTTGTATTGCATTTTTCTCAATATATGGCATTTGTACGGTCTTTTAGATTTTAGCTCATTTTTGTGTCAAACTCGTATGTAGTGACGTCACTAAATTCGTTATATCTCCAAAAGCAAACCGACGAAATTGCTTCAAGTTTGCACTGAATATTTAACCCTCGCCCTACGGGAGCTTTTTTCACCTTCGCCTTACGGGGGGCCTGACAGCCCCCCCCCTGTTAACTTCCAAACCAAGCAACTTAGAGCAATGCGGTAATAAATAGACCAATGCATGCCAGTCTGTGTCTCAGTTCGCTTTTAATAATAAAAAATATCGCATGTGTAGCATTGCATGTGTAGCAAACTGTAGATTCGAAAGTATGCACATTGCACACCATGATAAAAGGGTATGCATTTTGTAGAGTTTTCGATTGAGCTTTCGATGGCAGCCTCAGGGCTGCCAGCTACAGGCAACTAGAGGACTTCCTTTACTAGCAGCCGGGCTGATAGCAGAACGACAGCTGACAGAGCGGGATATCCATCCTAAGTTAAAGGCCGCTTTAGACGTTCCTTTACTAGCAGCCGGGCTGATAGCAGAACGACACCTGACAGAGCGGGATATCCATCCTAAGTTAAAGGCCGCTTTAGACGTTCCTTTACTAGCAGCCGGGCTGATAGCAGAACGACACCTGACAGAGCGGGATATCCATCCTAAGTTAAAGGCCGCTTTAGACGTTCCTTTACTAGCAGCCGGGCTGATAGCAGAACGACAGCTGGCAGAGCGGGATATCCATCTTAAGTTAAAGGCCGCTTTAGACGTCCTTCACTGGCAGTCGGGCTGATGGTAGAACGACAGCTGACAGAGAGGATATCCAGTGATGCCTTGCCCGATGGCGTCAAACCAACCAGATGGATACTCCGAGTTGGCGTCCGAAACCAAAAGCATGTAGTCCTCATCTCCTCCATTGGTAGGCTCAGTTTGGGCCCACCAGCCCAGGTCGTCGATCGGTACGGCGCCGCAGCCGTCGACGCCGACGAACTGGCCCTCGGTGATGACATCATTTAAGCCCAGCCAGACCCAGGGGTCAACGGCGGCAGTCAAGGCGCAATTGTTCTCCTCCTCGGTTCGGGGCACGGCCAGGTGGGCGCCGAGTTGGGCGCAGAGGGTCTCCGCCTCTGCGTAGTTGACTCTCTGGTCCAGCCGGGCCAGACAGCGGCCGGCACAGCGGGTGAAGCCGGGTGGACAGTCGCACGGATTGGACATGGTGCCTGCAGAAAGGTAAGAAATGAGATATTAAAACATTGTGGACAATAATGGGTGTTTCACTTCACATACAGAATGTGTAGTACAACTCTCCATGTGGTTAGCCCGCGCCCGCTGGGGGGTAAATTGTATCCCACTCACGAATATCCTGAACTACTAAAATACGGAGAGAGGTATCGACATGAACACCCACACTTCCGGGTGTTTTTTTCCGCGCCCTCCCCCCTCCGGTTTTCCATACATAACGGAAAATGGCATCGCACAGCACCGTCACATTTGACACAGCTGCATCAATTACCCACAAGGCGTAAACAATTTTACTTCAGGTCATCTCAGGTCAGGTCACCAGGTCAAGTCAAGTGACCCTACCTCCAACAATATTTGCGGTCGTGCCACAGTCAAAGTGATTGACCAAACAGTTTGACACTCACAGGATGTCATCAAGTGATAAGTACCTACCATTCGTTTATCTCATTGTGTATATCGGTGACCTAAGGTCAGGTCGATTTCGTGACCTCCCCATTATAAGTCAATGGGGAAAAATGAAACCACGTATAAATCCATAGGAAATGGCTAAATTTGACCAGTTTTCACCAGATTCAGCACTTTTGTGCAAAATGTATATGTAACCTGAGTTACATTTGTGTTCTTTGAGCTCCACGAGGTCAACTTAGGTCACCCCCAGGTCACGTACGGGTTTTCTTCAATTACCCTTTACCAAATCAAGGTAGAGCAATGGGGTTTCACCATTGTATTTGGCTTCTCAAGACAAAAACAAATTGATGTAAGAGTTGACCTTGACCTGACCTTGAGCTGACCTTAGGTAGAGCCAATTTGTGTTTATGACCTAACTAGGTCACCTAAAATAGTATTAGATGCGCCTCGACGAGACAAACCCAATGGCGAAATCCGTTTTACTCTATTCTTATTTTGTCTTTTGTCAAAAGGCATCTCTTAAAAAGTATTCGGAGTTTTTTGTATTGTTTTCAAATTCAATTGCTTCTGCTAACCTAACCTTTTACCTTAGGTAAACTCTGATAAAACCTGGCGACGGCATATTTAACCCTCGCCCTACGGGAGCTTTTTTCACCTTCGCCCTACGGTTGGGTCCTAAAAAGACCCCCTGTTAACTTCCAAACCAAGCAAGATAGAGTAACGCGGTAAGAACTAACATGTTGCCTGTCATATTTGGAATCTAACAATATGCAATTTTTAGGTTTCAGGTCAACGAGTGACCTTCCAGGTCAAGTGAATGACCTGGATCGATCACGTCCAGAACAGCGATTTTGCTCTGTCAGAAAACCTCAAAATTAGTATTTGATAAATGTAAATAAAAAGACATTTTCCTAAACCAGTTTTGTCTCAGAAATACAGAAAAGGTAATTATTTATTTGTATCTGGTCAAAAAAAGTCCAAAAAAGTTATTAAAAAAATGACGTCATGAGTTTCTTACACTTAGGGAGCCATCACTCAGTTAAAAATAGAGATTTTGCTTTATAATTTGGTTTGAGTAATATCCATACTCAGTTCTTTCATACATATTCCTTTTTTAACATCTTTGAAAGTTTGATATTGTGGTGACTTTCCCCCAAAAAAAAATCCGTTTTTGTTCATTTTAGGGGTCAAACCCCCAATTTTTTGTCAAATCCGAGATAGCCATTTTAAAGAAAATGACGTTTATATCTGTTCTAAATTGCGTTTACAATTTGCTTTAAAACTCTGTTTTCTACGATTTTTCAAACATTTATCGTTTTTCCACCAACATGACGTCATCAAAACATCATTATTTCCCAAATTCATCAAACCAATTTCGATGAAATTTTTCAGCACACGTATAATTGTTTTAAACTCTGCTACTAAAAATTTCAGCACGATTTCCCGCATGTGTAAAAAGTTATGCAAGAAAAGCCTCAGGGGGGTCGTTTTCGGACCCCGCGTAGCGCGAGGGTTAATAATTGTCTTTCGAACGCCTTTTTCACGCGTCGCTAGCGTTTTTACTTATCGAGATATAGACGGTGTTATCAACGACACTCATATATAGCCGAAATTGGGCCATTGCACAGTGGTGAATTTTCCGATTTAGCTCACATAAAGTCCGGAACCATGTTTTTCGGAATCTATTTTTTTCTTACCGATACCAATTGGAAATTGTCTGTATTTTTCGAAAATCACCATGTTTTATCGATTTGAAAGCCTTATGACACTGAAACTTGCGGTCAAAGTGGCGTCTTCCGCACAGAGCCGGTGAGCTGGCAGAATGTGTGATGTTATAAAAAAAAAAAAAAAAAAAATACGGGACAATCGGAACCCGTCAGCTCAAATAAATTTCATAACACCGAGCAGAGACTTCATTGAATCTATTTCAGGGCTAATACCTTCCTGGATTACGAAGGTCCGGTTTTGTCGACTTCTTATATCACACATAAATTTCGTTGGATTTTTTTTTCATTTTGAAGTAGAAAATCAACAATGAAGATAACGCTAGAGAGAGATGAAACCTATACAGCCGTAACAAACACCTCCAGTTACTTCGGATACAATGCGTTGCTTTTGCAACCTTGCGCAACCTTACTCGTTATAGACGCTCAAACACCGCAAATTTGGAAAAATAGTTGCGTAGATGGTAGTGCCGTTAGTGCCGTATTTGGCACCAAAGCAATGCATTGTTTTGCACCTGCCACCATAATTTCTACCATTACATCATTGCAATGATGGTGAATGGTGCAATAGATGGTGCAATCATGGTTTAACGCAAAATGTATTTGTTTTTTTAGTTGTAATTGCAATTGAAATGTGCAATTGTAATTGTAATTGCAATTTTGATGTATTTTGTAACGCAAAACGCGCTCAAACGTACACCAGGGTACGTTTTGGGTGTCGTAAATTAACCCGGTGGATTTATCCGGAAGGAAACATTGCAGGCTCATATGGCCTATGTTCCAAAGAAAACATAAAATGCCACGAGTTATAAAAATGATAATTGCTTAGGGGATTTTTTTAACAAACAAAAACGTTTTCAGTGCCCAAAAGTACCTCAGGGTATGTTTTGGGTCCCGTAAGCGACCCCCATGAATTGTTGCGCGCTAAATCGGAAAATTCACCACTGTGCATTGGTGACCTCTGGTGACCTCAATATTGACCCGACCTAAAAAAATGATACACTTTAGATAGCCATAAATGTACAATGCATCTCCCGCATAAGTAAAAGTGAAATATCATCAAAGGTCAAGGTCGAGGTCAGGTCACAAAAGGTCACTATTGGTCACTAAGGTAGCATCCATTTTCACAACCTGACTCCATATAATGGCCCTCAGATCAAGGTCTGGTCACAAAAGGTCCAAATTTGAAATGAATTAATCTGAATATAAAACGCATGTTTCTAGACTAGTTTTGTATTCGAAATGCAGAGGTGGCATTTATTTGTCTGTATCTGGTCACTGAAAGCAAAAAACGCAACTTAAAAAAAAAATATTGTCATGAGTTACTTATACTTAGGGAAACATACATCAGTCAAAAATTAAGATATTGCTTTGCAAATTTGTTTGGGTATCTTCCATACTTGGTTCTCTAATATATATTCCGTTTTTTAATATCTTTAACCCTCGCCCGTGCAGCGTCCGATCAGTGCGTGACGGTGCAGGGGGTGCAACCCTCCCTAGCGTTTCGCCCCTAATTGGGCTAGAGTTTCGATTAAAAAACGAGCGTGTTGCTTGTCAAGAGAAGAAGCCATTGCTACCCGATTTTAAGATTCTAGATTATTAGGTGACCTATGAGGTCATGTCAATGACTCAAAATTCAACCAAATTGTAAATGCATATAAATTGCATTTAATCGGGCTAGAATCGCGAATGAGCATATAATTATGCTGAATGGTTGCCAAATTTTAAATCAGCGTCACAAAATGTCCTAGATACTGCCAAATTACAAAAAGGTCATGCCAGATCATGTCAGGTCATTTGAGGTCAGTGACCTCGGTTGACCTTTTGGGGCGCATGACCCCAGTGGAACATATAAATATGTAAAATGGATCACATATTTAAAATCAGCGTCACAAAATGTCCTAGAAACAGCCAGAAGCCAAACAAGTAATATAAGGTCATCGGAGGTCAGTGACGTCGATTGACCTCTGAAAAGGTCAATCGAGGTCACAATCTCAATGGAAACCTCATCTGTCACCTGGAAACACCTGTGCATATGCTCCTGAACAACAAACACTATGAAACTGCGCAAGTTACAAGGATCAATACTACGGGACGCCAGTTGCGCCTGGAATGACCTTGAAAAACAGGTTTTGACCTGTTTTTCAAGGTCATTCCAGGCGCAACTGGCGTCCCGCAACTGGGGTCACGGGTCATGTGACCTACAACGAAATTTGCAGAATATGTGTCAAATTGTTTACAAGTAGGATACTGAAAGTTTCATCGCAATCGGTTGATATTTACGCAAGTTATTCCAGAAAAACCGAGGAGGGGGGCATCAACCCCCTGCACTGACGAGGGTTAAAATTTTGATTTTGTAAGAAGGAAAACCCCCCTAAAAAATCAGTTGTTTTAATTTTAGAGGATCAGAAACCCAAAATTTCGAAAATCCAAGATTGCCATTTGGAAGAGAATGCCATTTCCTTTCTTGTCTCTTTATTATTTGAAATTTGCATCGCAGCTCGTCATTTTCTGAGAAGTTTTGGGGTCTAATAAATTTCCCTTTTACAGAATGGTGTATAATTGGGGAGAAGGAATTGCAAATTTAACACGCGCACTGCCGGGGGTTCGCGCGAACCACGAACTACGGGGGGGAGGGATTTACGCCCCCCCCCCCACCTAAGATCTCGAAAACCATCCAACCTAGCGACAAGTAGAAAACGGCTTAACCTACGGGAGCTTTTTTCACCTTCGCCCTACGGGGGGATCCTAAAAAGACCTACCATGTTAACTTCCAAACCAAGTAGGATAGAGCAACACGGTAAGAGCCAAAATGTTGCCTGTGATGTTTTAAATGTAACGGTTTGCAATTTTTAGGTTTTGGGTCAACGAGTGACCTTCCAGGTCAAGTGAATGACCTCGATCGACCACGTCCAGAACAGCGATTTTGCTCTGTCAGAAAACCTCAAAATGAGAAATTGATAAATGTAAATAAAAAGGCATGTTCCTAGACCAGTTTTGTCTCGGAAATACAGAAAACGTAACTATTTATTCGTATCTGGTCAAAAAAAGTCATAAAAAGTTATTAAAAAAATGACGTCATAAGTTTCTTACACTTAGGGAGGTATCACTCAGTCAAACATAGAGACATTGCTTTGAAATTTGGTTTGAGTATTGTCCATACACAGTTCTCTCACAAATATTCCGGTTTTCCCAACATCTTTGAAAATTTTGATTTTGTGATGTTTAAAAAAGCAAAACAGTTTTTGTTCATTTTAGGGGTCAAAAACCCAAAATTTTGAAAATCCGAGATTACCATTTGAAAGAAAATGACATTTTACAACTTTGCTTAAATGCGTTTGCAACTTGCTTCAAAACTGTTTTCTACGATTTTTGCAAACATTTATCGTTTTTACACCAACATGACGTCATCAAAACATCATTATCTCTCAAATTTGTCAACCAATTTCAATTACATTTTTACAGCATACGTAAAAGTGTTGTATACTCAGCTAGGACAAATTTCAGTAGGATGCGCTGCATGTGTAAAAAGTAATGCAAGAACAACCTCAGGGGTAAGGGGGGGGGTCGTTTTATGACCCCCCTAGTGCGAGGGTTAAGATAGCTCGTAACAAGCTCTATCGAAAGTGTATCATTTTTTTAGGTCAGGTCAATATTGAGGTCACCAGAGGTCACCAATGCACAGTGGTGAATTTTCCGATTTAGCGCGCAACATCTCATGGGGGTCGCTTACGGGACCCAAAACATACCCTGAAGTACTTTTGGGCACTGAAAACGTTTTTGTTTGTTAAAAAAATCCCCTAAGCAATTATCATTTTTATAACTCGTGGCATTTTATGTTTTCTTTGGAACATAGGCCATATGAGCCTGCAATGTTTCCTTCCGGATAAATCCACCGGGTTAATTTACGACACCCAAAACGTACCCTGGTGTACGTTTGGGCGCGTTTTGCGTTACAAAATACATCAAAATTGCAATTACAATTACAATTGCCCATTTCAATTGCAATTACAACTAAAAAAACAAATACATTTTGCGTTAAACCATGATTGCACCATCTATTGCACCATTCACCATCATTGCAATGATGTAATGGTAGAAATTATGGTGGCAGGTGCAAAACAATGCATTGCTTTGGTGCCAAATACGGCACTAACGGCACTACCATCTACGCAACTATTTTTCCAAATTTGCGGTGTTTGAGCGTCTATAACGAGTAAGTTTGCGCAAGGTTGCAAAAGCAACGCATTGTATCCGAAGTAACTGGAGGTGTTTGTTACGGCTGTATAGGTTTCATCTCTCTCTAGCGTTATCTTCATTGTTGATTTTCTACTTCAAAATGCAAAAAAATCCAACGAAATTTATGTGTGATATAAGAAGTCGACAAAACCGGACCTTCGTAATCCAGGAAGGTATTAGCCCTGAAATAGATTCAATGAAGTCTCTGCTCGGTGTTATGAAATTTATTTGAGCTGACGGGTTCCGATTGTCCCGTATTTTTTCATTGTTTTTATAACATCACACATTCTGCCAGCTCACCGGCTCTGTGCGGAAGACGCCACTTTGACCGCAAGTTTCAGTGTCATAAGGCTTTCAAATCGATAAAATATGGTGATTTTCGAAAAATACAGACAATTTCCAATTGGTATCGGTAAGAAAAAAATAGATTCCGAAAAACATGGTTCCGGACTTTATGTGAGCTAAATCGGAAAATTCACCACTGTGCAATGGCCCAATTTCGGCTATATATGAGTGTCGTTGATAACACCGTCTATATCTCGATAAGTAAAAACGCTAGCGACGCGTGAAAAAGGCGTTCGAAAGACAATTATTAACCCTCGCGCTACGCGGGGTCCGAAAACGACCCCCCTGAGGCTTTTCTTGCATAACTTGTTACCTTGTAACAATTCGAACCGTAGAGAGTTGTAGAGAGTTGGCTTTGTGTAATACCTAGTTCTTTTGACCTCAAGCACATTTTGATATAAATTACAATGTAAATTTTCTATAGATAATTATCTATCGAAAATATAAAGTAACCACTCATTACTAAATGTGTCATATTAAGGTATTGGTATTCAGGGGCGTAGGAACTACTTTGAAGTTGGGGGGCGAACTTTTTGGCAATACTACGGCAAAAAATAAGACTGGAGAGAAGCAGCGTGTGCCGCTCTTTTCCATACCCAATGCTGCTTATTGCCAATAGTATGTCATATATTTAAGGAAATGGGTATCAATGTCATATAAGGAAATGGGTTGCCTGACAAGAAGAAAAAAAAGAGATAGATGGTAACCATGAAGAAGGAGCGACACTGGTGCCTACCTACTAAGGTCACGCAAAGTCTGAGAAGCGGAACTGGAGCTTTCACCGTGCCTGAATCCAAACCCGGAGGGCTTGACTGAGTCCCGAACCTGAGGTAGCTGGTTAGGTGATGTGCCGGTCTCGCACCAATGACAAAGTTGACCAGGGCAAAATCATACATTTATCATACATTTGGTACGAGTAGGTACCATACTTGGCTTCAGCCCAGTTATGCTATGCCGTATTTTACGGTGTTATGGTCAATGTTTCGGGTACATTTTTATGAATGTATCGTTGTACTGTCGTACTCAAGCAAATGCTGGCAAACCAATGCATTTAGAACACACGCATTTTTCAGAGAAAAAGGCGTATCTACTTATATATAAGTTAGTTAGTTACTTTGTTTGCTAGTTAACTGTTGCCGAATAAGGGTCCATTAACCCGCGACTTACTGGGGGGGCTATTTCCCCCCTCCCCTCCCTCCCGTTATTTTGCAATAACTCCTAAACCAACACCAGTATCATCACCAAACTTGCAGCACCTTCTCTTACATCAATTCTACGCATGCTGGCTACAGGAAAAAGATGAGGTTTTGATAGGTCAACCGGGAATGCCGTCAGAGTGACGTCATGTTCTTCGGTTTTTGTTGAAAAATAATGGTTTGCGGAAAACGCTGTCAAAGGTACAATGTTAGAGATAAATTCAATTTCCTTAAATCAAATTACTGACAATAGATTGGGCTATCAAACTGCTTGGATTTAAGTTTTGTTTAATTCAAAATTCTGAGAAATCCAAATATATTTTTAAAAAATACAAAATTTGCACACAAAAAAAAATCAAAATTATCAAAAAACCGGAATATATGTGATTGAGACGTATTCGGTGAATATGTGTACCAAATTTGAAGTCCATATCTTCCAAATTGACTGACTTATGACCTTTAAATGACACAAATCGACCACCTCTCACAACATTACTATGCATAAAAAATTAATTTCCGTTTTTGCTTTTTACTTCTATTTATATGGAACAAGCAATGTTCTAAGGTCATTGTTCGCGTTCTAGACGAAAACAAACCCATAAACATGTGTTACAACGCCTAATGACCCTAATCTGCAGTTTGACCTCGTGACCTCGGATGACCTTGACCTGAACCAAGGGCATTAACAGCTTAGAATGGTACTTAGAAGTGTCAGAGACACGAATCATACCGATTTATCGACTGCTTATGCGTTTAATATCACAATTTTGCGCGACAATTCCATCCATCGAGACCTTTTGACACGGTCAAACATTTTGTACTTGACCTGACCTGTGACGTCATCGGTGACCCCGAGGTCAACAATATTATGTTTCCCTCGATAAATTTGCCAGGGATATCGAATGCCGTTTGAATGCTTACAAACGGTCCAGTAGTTACGGAGATCCGAGGGGGGCAAAAAATAGCCCCCCCCCCCCAGTAAGTCGCGTTATGGAATATACCCCAGTAACTCGCGGGTTAACACGCACACTGCCCGGGGTTCGCACCAACCACAAACTGCCAGGGGGTGATTCCCCCCCCCCCCCCCCCACCTAAGATATATAAAAAACACGCAACGTAGCGGCAAACGAAAAACGTTATTAGATAGCTCGAGACAAGCTCTATCGAAAGTATTCAGGTTATTTTTAGGTCAGATCAATGTTGAGGCCACCAGAGGTCACCAAAGGTCAAATATCGGCTATATGAGTGACCTTGATAAAACCGTCTATATCTCGATAACTAAAAGAGCTAGCGAGCATTTAATTTAATTTGAGCATTTAATTTGCTGTTGCTAAGGTTCCATTATAATTAACCTAAGGTCAATAGTTAGGTCAGCAGAAGCCATTGAATTTGAAACATTCTAAAAATTGTCAAGTTTTGACAGAAGCACGATAGAGTAAAACATATTTCAACATTGTGTTTGTCTCGTCGCGACGCATCGACGAATTATATATTGGGTGACCTAGCTAGGTAATATCCACAAATTGTCCTGCCCTGAGGTCAGGTCAAGGTCAGGCCAAGGTCAAACCTTACATCAATTGATTCGTCTCGACAAGCCGAATACAATTGTGAAAATCCCATTACACTATCTTGATTTGGTTACGAGTTTTGAAGAAAAACATACTGGAGGGTCACGAGTTGACCTCGTAGAGGACAGAGGTCGAATAACAGAAATGTGACATAGGGCTTCACATTTGGCACAAGAGTGGATCTGGTGAAAATTGGTCAAATTGAGCCATTTCCTATGGAGTTATACGTGTTTTGATTTTTCCCCATTGACTTATAACGAGGAGGTCACGAAATCGACCTGACCTTGGGTCACCGATATAACAAAAATTAGAGATAAATGAATTATAGGTACTTATCACTTGATGACATCTTGTGAGTTTCAAACCGTTTGGTCAATCACTTTGGCTGTGGCACGACCGCAAACTTTTTGGAGGTGGGGTCACTTGATTTGACCTGGTGACCTGACCTGAGATGACCCGAGGTAAAAAAAAATTACACCGTGTGTGTAATTGTTGCTCAACCAGCTGTGCCAAATTTCGCGGCGCTGTGCGCCGCCGTTGAAACTCTGGTGACAATGCCCTTGTTCTTATACATAGTCAAGTGATCGTGTAAAAAGTTGGGGGCGTCGCCCCCCGCCCCCCCCCCCCCCCCCCCCCCCCCCCCCCCCAAGCTCCAAAGTTTGGGGGGCGAGTTTCCCCTATTTCCCCACGGTTCCCACGTCCCTGTTGGTATTCGAACTGGTAAGTGGTACCTAATTATTTTAGGAATGTACTGCGGCACAGTCTACCTACAAAGTCATTGTGCATTGCGGTACAGCATAGGTACTAACCTAATTTCTTTGCACTTTCCAGTGACTTTTACCAATGTCACGTGAATTGAACTTAAATTATCCATCAAAGTTATGATGTTGCAGCCAGTTAGAAAATATGGTTTATTAAGATATTACATTCATTTTAAAAAATGCGAAAGAAAACACTAACTTCGAAAATCACAGTGCTATTGAATTGAGGATAACACGAAATGAGACTGAAAAAACATTTTGCAATTCAGCAATATTTAACAAGAGCACTCTGTCTTATCCAAGCTGTCCTTCCATGTATCTTCGTATAAGGCAAATCTGTCACTTGGTTTGCACCGCGATCAGGGGCGCAGCCAGACCTTCGGCAAGGGAGGGACACGGCATCCCCAGAGGGCCCCCTCGGCCAACCCCCCCCCCCCCCCAAAAAAAAAAACGCGAAATGGTATCTCCTCGGATTTATGCCTCTATATTTTGCAGGGGTCCTAAATTATCGCAAAAAAAACGTCGGACAGACCTATGTTGAACAGACCCCATGCGTAGATTGACTGATAAGTACGTACGTAGTCTGATACAAAATAATGTGCGGCAACTGACTCCTTTTGGCACCATGTGAAGTATTAACACGCGCACCGACGCAGGCACGTAGCCAAGGGGAGGGCGGCGGGGGCGGCCGCCCTCCCCTGGAGGCCAGGAGGGCCCTTTTCGGCGCGCGCAGCGCGCCGAAAAGGTCCGACGAGACCGCGCGAAGCGCGGTATCATAGGCTCTTTACTACACAAAGCGTGGTCTTTAGAGAGTTTAGAAGACTTCAGAGGCCCTTTAGGGTCACCAGGGCCCTCTCTGAAAGACTAGAGGGCCCCTTGGACGTTCAAAAGAGCCCTGTGCATGTCAGAGGGGCCCCTGACCAGACCGAAAGGGCCCCTGAGCGGGTCAGAGGGCCCCCTGAGTACGTCGAATGGGCCCCCTGAACACGTCGAATGGGCCCCTAGCCAGCACAGAGGGGCCCCTGGGCAGGTTGAGAGGCCCCTGAGCATGTCGACAGGGCGACAAAGCGGCCAGCGCAGACCTTTGCCAGGTCATAAGGGCCCCTGAGCAGGTTGGAGGGCCCCTGTACAGACCAGAGGGCCCCTGGGAAGTTAAAAGGGCCCCTGTGCAGCTCAGAGGGGCCCTGACCAGACCGAAAGGGCACCTAGGTGGGTCAGAAGGGCCTCTGGACATGCCGAATGAGCCCCTAGCCAGCACGGAGGGGCCCCAGGGCAGGTCGGAGGGCCCTCGGAGCATGTCGGAAGGCGACAAAGCAGCCAGTGCAGTCCCTTGCTAGGTCGGAAGGGCCCCTTAGAAGGTTAAAGGGCCCCTGGAGAGACCAGAGCACCCCTGGAAAGTTAAAGAGCCCCTGCGAAGATCGGAGGGGCCCCTGAAAAGGACCCCTGGGCGGGTGAGAAGGGCCCCTGAACATGCCGAAGTGGCCCCTGGCCAGCACGGAGGGGCTCCAGGGCGGGTCGGAGGGCCCCTTGAGCATGTCGGCAGGGTGGCAAAGCAGCAAGCGCAGGCCGACCAGAAGAGTCGCTGGGCCGATCGGAGGGGCTCCTGGGAAAGTCAGAGGGGCCCCTGGCTAGACCGAAAGAGTCTCTGGGCCGGTCGGAAGGCCTCTTGAACATGCCGAATGAGTTCCTAGCCAGACTGGAGGGGCCCCTGGGCAGGTCGGAGGGGCCCCTGAGCAGGGGCGGCGGATTGCGAGGGGCAGGGTACCCAAAATTCCGCCAAGTCGAAAATCCTGGGGGGCAAAGGGTAGTTTTGCCCCCCCCCCCCCCCCGCATATTTTAGCCTGCTCAATCTGGGGGCAACATGACCCTTCCCCCTCCCCAGGATTTGCTTTTGAGGGGGGATTTTGGGTACCCTGCGCCCTGCAATCCGCCGCCCCTGCCCCTGAGCATGTCGGCAGGGCGACAAAGCAGCCAGTGCAGTCCCTGGCCAGGTCGGAAGGACCTCTGAACAGGCCGAATGGGCCCCTTGACACACAAGGGGGGCTTCTTGGAAGGTCAGAGGAGTATCTGGTGAGACCGGAAGGGTCAAAGCACGTAGAGATCCCAGATGAAGATTAAATACAAAGAGGACTTACTCCACAATACAAAATATTAAAAGCGGAGCTTTCGGGTATATTGTAACACCCTTCGTCAGGGTGCTACAAATATACCCGACATATCCGATTGTATTTTTTCCTAGAGTAAGCCCTCTTTGTATTATATATATATCACCCACCCCACATCATGTCTTTTCGCTTCGCGGATCCCAGATGAGTCCCTGAACAGGTCGGAAGGGCGTAGAAAAGGTCAGAGGGGCCCCTAGACGATCTGAAGGGACCTTGGGCCTTTCAACAGTAAGAATACAGTTGTACAGGGAATAGCACTCAAAATTTTCGCGCCGCTCCGCGGCGCAATTGAACTACAAATTCAATTATATGCGGGTTAGGGAAAAAATCGGTCAGTTTCTCGGCGCATTTATGTGTTAAGTTGCTACTTCCCTATATTATTAGGCAAAATAGTTCACTTTAGCACATTTTCCCCGCACTTTTAAACGCACAATATAGTAATTTTAGAGGTCCGCACCATACGCAATGCGACGCATTGATGAGAAAGCAACCCAGGGCATAAAACTCAAAATTTTCGCGCCGCTCCGCGGAGCAATTTGTTTAAAAGTTCCAGGTCTTCAGCTTAACAAAAATATTCCAAGTTAGTATAGCTGATTCAAAATTCGTGTCGCTGGTTCCTAAGTTGATGTGGCAGTTTGCTAACTCCAGCTCCTAAACGTTGGTATGGCCCATGTCATACCTGCCATACTGCATTTCCAGCCTTGTAACGTGCCTTTTCATGCGTTTTTTTTTTGGGGGGGGGGGCTTTCAACGCTTGGGAAGGGGCCCTTTCGAGGAGCCGCCCCTCCCTGGACGAAATCCTGGCTACGTGCCTGCACCGACGTGGGGTGCGGATATCCGCCCATCAGGGGTTTTCGTGAATATTGGGAAAACGGCGGTGTGTAGCGCCACCAAACGTAGCATAGCTCTTTGGGCATCAATTATTCACATTTTGAGTAATTTGTATCTCGAGTCATCTCAGGTGAGGTCAACAGGTCCTGTTAAGTGAACCCACCTCCAAGCAAGTTTTTGAAAGTTAAGTGACCCCACCTCCAAACAAGTTTTTGAAAGTCGTGCCAAAGCCACAGTGATTGACCGAACGGTTTCAAACTCACAGGACTTAATAAGGTCATAAGTACCTACAATTCGTTTATTAATATTGTAAGTATATACAATTCGTTGGATTTATCATATCGGTGACCTAAGGTCAGATCCAGGGGCGCAGACAGACCTTCGTCAAGGGGGAGGCACAGCATCCCGAGGGGCCCCCTCGATCAACCCCCCCCCCCCCCCCCTAAAAAAAAATTGGTATATCCTCGGATTTGGGCCACTATATTTTGCCGGGCCCCCAAATAGTCGCAACAAAAAACGTCGGACAGGCCCATGTCGAACAGAACCTATGCGTAGATTAACTGATAAGTTATTAGTCTGATCCAATAAAATGCGGCAACTGATCCCTGTTGGCACCATGATGTGAAGTATTAACACGCGCACCGACTTGGGGGCGGATATCCGTCCCCTGAGGTTTGCGTAAATATTGTAAAACGTCGACATGCAGCGCCGCCAAACTTGACGTAACTCTTTGGGGAGCAATCACCCAAATTGTGTGCCATTTTTTATCTCGAGTCATCTCAGGTCAGGTCAACAAGTTGCACGCTAAGTGATCCCACCTCCAAGCAAGTTTTGAAAGTTTGTGGTCGTGCCAAAGTGATCGACCGAGCGGTTTGAAACTCACAGGATTCATTTAGGCCATAGCCCATAAGCACCTACAATTCGTATATCTCGAATTTGTAATATCGGTGACCGAAGGTCAATTCGATTTGATAAACTTCCATTATAAGTAAATGGAGAAAATAAAAGCACGTAGAAATCCACAGAAAACGCTTAAATTTGACCAATTTCCACCAGGTGCCTACACCATTCTTGTGCCAAATGCAAAGATCCAAGTCACATTTTTGTTATGTGACCTCTACGATGTCAACTCAGGTGCCCCAAGAGGTTACGTGTTTTTTTTTATTCAAAAACTCTTTGCCAAATGAAGGTAGAGTAATGGAGTTATCAACAATGTGCTTCGCTCGTCGAGACACGTAGATTGATGTAAAATTTGAACTTGATCTGCCTTGACCTGAGCACAAGACAGGTCAATTTTCGAATAAGACCTAACTAGGTCATGATCATCCGATATACCATTCGATGTGTCTCGACAGAGAAACACAATGGTGAAAACTGTAAGTATCACTCTATCATGCGTATCTCAAAAGTTATTCCCTAAAAACAATTCCGCTATTTTGAGAATGTTTCACGTTCGATGGCCTTCCCTGAGCTAGCTATTGACCCGAGATCAAATCTGATGAAGCCTGAGTGACAACAAATTAAATTATCTTTCGCACTGACGGATCCAGCCTCTCTCCGTGGGGGGCATCTTATTGTGGCAAAAAGGTACCCACATTTTTCCCCTCAGATTTGGGCCGGTCGCCTTACTTTGGTATTCGAGCTAAGAAATTCACTTTTCAAATTCACACCAAAAAAAATGTTTTTTTTCTCCGAAAAAAAGTTCTTCCTATTTTGGACGGTCAAAAACATTTCTTTTGAATATTCGAGATAGCCATTTTGAAGAGAATGTCATTTATTTTCTTTTGACATTTTAATTTGTAATTTGTTTCAAAACTCTATTTTCTACGATTGTTCAAACATTTATCGTTTTTTCCGCCAACAATGGCATGACATGGCGTCATTAAAACGTCATTATTTCCCACAATACTGCATCAATTTAATTGAACTTTGGGTGAGAAGGCGTATAATTGATGCAGCAAAAGGTACTGCAAGTTTGACGTTGATATCTATCATAGTTTTGAAAAAATTGAGAAAATCTGGGAGGGGGCTGATTCTGCCTCCCCCCCCCCCCCCCCCCCCCCCTCCCTAACGGCGTGCGGGTTAAGTGTCACCGGGGCTGCTTGAATTGCATCAGGTGCGCTGTTTTGTCTATCATTGAAAGAAAGGGATACATACAAACTTCCAATTCAATCACTCGAGAGAAGAAAAACAAACTTCCGTTTTCATGAAGTTTTCTCCTAACATCATTGTTTTTCACGTTCAGTGCAGGGAACGTGCGGGGGGCATACTTGTATTGAATGCCCCTCTAAGATTCCTGTGGAAGGTGGGGGGTATTTATCCCTGATGCCCCCTGGATCCGCCAGTGCCAGCAATAACCGCCAAGGAGAGCCTCTGCCAGACACTTACCTAATGGAATTCACTTTCCCATTTTCCAAATTTGTATAAGTAATTGCGAAAGTTGTGTCATGCCGCGAAGCGGCGCGAAATTTTTCGGTTGGGGCTGCTTGAATGGCATCAGGTTCGCTGTTTTCTCTAACATTAAAGAAAGGGAGACATACAAACTTCAAATTCAATCACTCGAGAGAAAAATACTTCCGTTTTCATGAAGTTTTCTCATAGGGTCATTGTTTTTCACGTTCAGTGCAGGGAACGCGCGGGGGGGGGGCATACTTGTATTGAATGCCCCTCTCAGATTCCTGTGGAGGGGGAGGAGCATTTGTCGCTGATGCCCCTTGGACCCGCCAGTGCCAGCAATTATCGCCAAGTAGAGCCTCTGCCAGACACTTCCTAATGGAATTCATTTTCCCATTTTCTAAATTTGTATAAGCTATTGCGAAAGTTGTGTCATGCCGCGAAGCGCCGCGAAATTTCCGGTTTTTGACTGTGGATGGTTGGATTTTGACTGCTGCAAAGACGATTTTACGATAAATTGGGAACGCGCGGAGGGGGGGGGGGGGGCATACTTGTATTGAATGCCCCTCCCATCCCAGATTCCTACGGGGGGGGGGCATTTGCCCCTGATGCCCTCCCCCCCCCCCCCCCTGGATCCGCCAGTAATCTTTCGGGCGTTTTTTTTCGCGCGTCGCTACCTCTTTTTGTTCTCGAGATATTGACGGGTTTTGGTAAGGACACCCATTTATGGCCTACATTTTACCTTTGTTGACCTCTGGTGACCTCAATGACCTAAATGACCTGACCTAAAATAATGACTTAGTACTTTCATTGGACCTGTTTGTTTCGAGCTATCTAACCTGTTTCTGTTTGTCGCTATACGTTGCATGACTTTTGAAATCTTGTAGGGGCGGGTATCCAACCCCCCGTCGGTCCGAACTTGGTGCGAACCCCGTCTGTGCGTGGGTTAACCATTTTAGATGCACGCACAAGGCACCATGAAGGTCCCAGCAGCAACACAATCAATAAGAGGCAACGCGGAACGTCTGGCCCTCAACATTTTACGTTGTCCCGATTGCTCACGTTTGTGACATATTACATTGGAAACACATAAATTCGAGGTAATTCACAGTCACTAATGTGTAGACTATGGAGTGTGGAGGAGCTTTACGCGAAACGATCCGTCGTAAGTTTGGAAAGACAACTTCAGAAAATAGCAACGTATAAAACTTCCGTTGAAAATGTTAAGCGCTAACGGGATTTTCAAGTAGCTTGTCTTAGTTTATGGCCACTGGCAGATCCAGCAGGGGAGGGGGACAAGCTGACATGCCCCAAACCGCCCAAATTCGCCCAAAATTTGACATATTTTCTTATTTAAAAAGACAAATTAACCTGCGCTCCGCTGGGGTATTCAGTCGAACACGCTTGGGGGGGGGGGCAGATTCTGTCCCTTCGTTATATTCCGAACCAATAACCGCAGCGAGACGCGCAAGGCCATAA
>JAXIVJ010004524.1:0-10000 GCA_036785665.1 Chirona hameri
TCGCGGGCGGATGATGCCAGTTGGATTGTTTAACGTTGAATGTGCATTTGTTTATTTATAAATAAATACATGAATATTTAGCAGTACTATTTGCTTGCGACATCGTAGCGCCCTGGCTCGCTGGCGGTCCCTGGCGGCCGGCTGCTGCGGCGGCTCCAGTTGGTAGTGCTAGCCCCATTCATCGGCCATCAAGGCTCGTAATGTCGGCCATGAATGCCACATTACGAAAGAGATGGATACCTACGTGGTACTCTTATATACCCAAGGTACTCTTGAACTGTGTCATCCACTGCTGCTTGCTCAATCTATGGATATAAATTTATCTGCTTTATGTGCGACTTATATATACAATCTTATTGATATGATATATACAAATATCAATAATCATGCTAGAAAGAGTTCTGCTGCTCGATTCGTATTCAAGTATATACATTTCAAGTACAAGAATTGCATTGTTCTTTCTTTTGTGACATCTCCGGGTATGATTAATTATTGTATCCTTAGTGCACAAAATATTTATCTTATATCAAGGCCGTATAAGAATCTTATATTCCTAGTGCCCATAGGTCTTTTTTTGTGTGTGCCTACTTGTTACATCAGGTAATATCTAGTATTGATAATTCAATAAACCCCTTAAGTACGTACGAAAGCGAAACATTTAATCCCTTTTCTGCGATAATATCAGATGAACTGACGTTCAGCCATACACAATAGGATACAATTCGTGAGCGTTGTACATTCTACAATCCTTACGAAATACAAAAAAAGATATTTGAAAACAAATTAACCATACTGCATGTAAATGCAGTTCAATTGTGAACAAATTTGATGAATCAAATACATTTATGTCTTCCATGAAACATAAGTGGAACTTTATCTGTATATCAGAGACTTGGCTTACACAAGATATATACCAAATATTTGCCCTTGATGGTGATCAATATCAGCTGTTTTGTGATAGCCGGGTTGATCAAGTAGGTGGAGGATCAGCGATCTACTCACTAAAAATTATGCAAACTAAACATTTATTTATATTCAAGTTTACAACTGCAGAAGCAGTCTTTCTCCAGGTAAAGATCAATGATATGCAAACCCGTTTAATTTGTCAAATTTATAGAGCACCAAGAAACAACTTGGAATTTCTTGTAGAACTTTAACAATGCTCATTAAAAATAAATAATATGAATATTCTAACATTTTTTTTGGATATTTCTGTAGTCGGCCGATCACGAAAGAGACCTTCACTTCTGCTAAAGAAGTGAAGGTCTCTGTATTGCCGCGTCCACCCGCCGCCAGCTCCAGGTCGCCTCTCCCTCACGTGCGCGCACAGACGCCAACGAAACATCGGTAATTCATAGCTAGGGCTAGAACATATCAGAAAGAAAACTAACAGCCGAGAACAAAGGTAGCAATACGAAATTAACACTGGAAGACAATAGATTAAACTATCTCAGAAGCGAACTTCAAATATAGTAATAAATCACGACGAACGGAAGAAAGGCGAGCAGCAAATACAATACGCCAACCCAGCACTAACACTGGCCACTGCTACACCCGACCTTCTTAACAAACAAAAATTTAACTGAGCAACACTGTTCGGACGCGAGCACTCTGCACGGACGCGAGCACTCTGGCGCGCAGCACTCCGGCGCGCAACACTGGCGCGCAACACTAACGGGGCGCAGCACTGTGGCGCGCAACACTGACGGGGTAGCACGACAGCGGACAGCCGACAGCCGCAGCCGCAGACGAGCACGGCCATCTCGATCGCCGCGGACATAACTAAAGAAAGCACATGACGTACGGGACACTTACTCAGTGACGACACAAATTAAGCGTAAAGCGTTGAATTATCTGAAAAGAAGATACGCTGATCATTGGGATAATTGCGGCCACATGTCATGCCGAAGTGCAAAGTCCCGTACACAGGACTACAACCGATAGGGCGTCCCCAATCGGCCTGCCGCGGCATTTCCAAACATGGCACCTGCAAAATGACCCACAAACAGCATATTGCTCTTCAATTCATCTACTGCAGAACTGAAGAAACCTACCTCTTGAATACATTGAAACATTCAGTGACTTAACTAAGGGCAGTACCGGTCCGGCGGTCTCGACTCTGTTGGGAGCGTCGCGGAATCGGTACCGGAGCTGTGGAGGCAGACACGTCAGGCGCCAAAACCTGAGCCGTCTGAGGAATCATCCTCTGGAGCAGAATCTGGGACGTCAGGCAAAGGTGAGGGGCGAGATACAGCACTCTCTGGAGTTTCAGGCAACTCACGTTCCGATGAACCGGGCGGCTCCATGGAGTGGAGCGCTGAGCTCTCCACAGTCAGCCGGGTCCGCCGGATTACAATTCACCTGGAGTGTCGCGGAACGGCGACAGGTACGAGTCGCCATCTAGCGGCGCGAAGTGTGACGACGGGGCAAAGGAGGCGGCGGCTGCGCGCCGGCCTCAGAGCAGAGAGACACCACAGAGCTGGGAATCGAGAGATCCGGACTTGCGACAGGGACAGAGGAGTCCTCAGCACGAGGTTTCAGTCTATTGTGGTGAACAACAGACCTTCCCTCCCAGCACCCTCACCCTGTAGTTGAGATCGGACAGCTTTGTCATGACAACTGCAGGCTTCCATGGCCTGACGAACTTGTAATATTGGCCACGCTGAGCCACGTTCTTGAACAGGTAAACAGTCACCATCCTGAAAATCGTACATGGTCAGCTTTTTCTCGTACAATATCTTATTGCGCGCGTGACGCCTGTTGGAAGACTCAAGCGCAGCTTTGTGAGACAGCTTGATGCGCTCAGTGAGTTTCATCAGATACTCTGAAATTGAGGCACTTTTGGGGGCGGTGGACGGTGCCTGAATTTGCACCGCAGCTGGCATCCTTGGATTTCTACCAAACATCAAGTAGTACGGAGAGTGTCCGAGTGAGGAGTGTACCTTGGCTCTGTACCCAAGCATGAGGAGCGGCAAGTGAACATCCCATTAATCATGGTTCTCATCCAAGTACTTTGACAGCATTCAGAGAATCGTTCGCATCATTCTCTCGCATTTGGAATTCCCCTCGGGATGGTATGCGGAAGAGATACGACTTCTCGACGCCCAACAGTCGACAGACCTCGGTCAGCGAAGCACCGGAAAAATTGGCAGCATTGTCAGAGTGAATGCGGCGAGGGCATCCGAAACGCGCGATAAATTGGTTCACAATCACATCAGCAACAGTGGCAGCAGTCATATCGGAGACAGGAAACACCTTACACCACCGAGTAAAGTGGTCACAGATGACGAGAAGATGTCTGTTGCCACGGGCGGTGGCGGGCAAACCACAGAAAATCAATAGAAACAGTCTCGAACGGCTCGTCTGAATACAGTTCACCCATCGAAGCCCTCGGGCGCGGAACGGGGGTAGCTCGTGTGTTGCACTTCTCATCTACTGCAAAAATATTTTATGGAAGCTTCCATCCCAGTCCACCAGAACTCTCATCTGGCCGTGGACGTAAGCGACTCTGAACTGAAATGGCCACCAGCTGGGCCAGCGTGAAGGTCAGTACACCATCAATCAACTGTTCTGGTACAACCAACTGCAGCTGGTCCTCACCACCTGGGCAAAACCGATAACAACGGAAAACAACACCATCGACAAGACGCAAACGGTGCCACTGACGCAAAAGGGGAACAGTTTCTGGGGCAACAGAGGACCTGGGTCTCTTGCCCAGAGATAAATGTCTCGCGATCTCCGAAATCGCAGCATCCTGATCCTGCTCGTGTCGCAAAAAGCTATTAGACCAGGAATTTGCAGACACCGCACGCACATGGTCAGTTTGGGTCTCAGCATCACACGATTGTGGGCAGCGACTCATCACATCGGCGGGCACATTCTCAGCGCCAGGTCGGTACACAACTTCAAAATCAAACTCAGAAAGTATTTAGAACCATCTGGCCAGTATCCCAGTAGGATTTTTAAATGTCAGGAGCCAGCGCAAACTGGCGTGGTCAGTGCGAAGTTCAAAACGTTTCCCAATCAAGTAATGTCTGAAATGTTGGGTGAACACCACACATGCTAATAGTTATTTGCGGGTTGTGCTATAATTCCGCCGCGACTTGCTCAGTTTTTGGGAAGCATAAGCAATTACATGATCCTCGCCATCCTGTTTCTGAAAAAGGGTCGCTCCGATCCCCAGATCAGAAGCGTCGGTGTCGAGGCGAAACCTTCCGGCTCCAGCTGAAAAAACGTGGGAATGACACCACAGGTGCACTGGACAGGGCCTGCTTCAACATCTCAAACGCACTTTGAGTCTTCGCTGTCCACACGAACTTTGTGTCTTTCTGGGTCGGACGGAACAATGAAGCGGCAATCTCGGCGAAGTTTCGCACAAGCTTTCGAAAATTAGAAGCCAGCCCAAGGAAGCTACTGAGCTCGTGCGTCCTCGGGCAGGGCCAGTCCACTACTCTCTGGACCTTCTTTGGATCAGTGGACACTCCTTCAGCGGACACAACATGCCCCAAAAAGTAGACACTTTTCGTGAAAAACTAACACTTTGAGGTTCAGGGTCAGCCCAGCACTTTCAAATCGCTGCAACACATTGTAAAGTTTGGTCATCAAGTCATCAAATCCACGCCCATGTACAATGATGTCGTCAAAATAGTGAACACAGTCGCGGAGAGTCACATCTCCCAGAACAATATCAATAAGACCGGCACAGGTCGCTGGTGCCCCTGCCAATCCAAAAACCATGCGCGTATACCGGTATGTACCAAACGGTGTGGTAATTGTAGTTTTGTCCCTGTCCCTCGGATCCACAGCAACCTGAAAATAAGCACTATTCATGTCTAACTGTCAAAATGTATCGGAACCTACCAATGCCTCCAGCGAATCATCAACCCTCGGTATCTGGTATACTGGTACTTTCGACACAGCGTTGAGGCGTCGCAAGTCGGCCACCAGTCTATACGCACCAGATTTTGTTTTTTCACCAGACAAGTTGGAGACGACCACTCACCATCAGACTCCTCCAATATGCCTTGGTTGACGAGATCGCGAATCTGAGAACGCAGTCCATCGGACAAGTGCGGTGGAACACGCCTGGAGGGGGGGGGGGGGGGGCTGACGAAGGGGAGCGTGATCACCGGTATCGATTTCATGAGTAATCAGATCGGTAAACCCGACATGCCAGTCGAACATTCCAGCGGGTCGTTTGAGCAGAGACTCCAGCTCACCCTTCTGCTCAGCAGTCAAGTCGGAGCCGCACTGGTGATACTGCAGTTTGACAGCAGGCTCAGTCTCGTCCCTGGAACTGTGCGGCTGCTCAGCAAAGCCAACCTCCACGCTGGCCAGGGCTGGCTTTTTTGGAATGGTTATGGGTTCAGTAGTCACATTGCGCACGATGAACGGTACCCTGGAACCAGTGACAGTCACCAGAGCACCGATGACCTCTAAACCGTGCAAGTCACCAACGGGTTCGACGAGAGCAGGGCCATGATAGTAGTTATTCGGTACAAATCCGTTCAAAATCACCGTGCCGGGAGCAACGACACTATCAGCATAAAGACACACATTCCCGATGGTCACAGCCAGAGCGGACACTGAACGAACGGCTTCAACAGGTGTAACGAAAAGTTGTTTGGCACGTAAATCAAGGACACAAGGGCAATGCTGTAAAAAATCAACACCAAGCAAACAGGGCACGTCTGTGACCTCAGAAACGAACAAATGAGCAGTGCACTTGACTCCCGCAATGTCGACTGGCACCACCGTTCGACCAAGCAATGGGAGCTCAGAGTGTGAAGCAGTGCGGGCCTGAACAGACGTCTTCTCAGTCAGATTTGGCAAGACATCAAACACAGACTTATGCAACAAGCTGATCGAGCTACCTGTGTCGAGGAGGCATCGACAGTTCACGCCGGCCAGACGTGCTGGCAGACGCATGTCATCAGTCAGAGGAATCACATTCGCTGGTGACTGAGCGACATCAAGAGTCTGAGCGGTCCGGTTGCTGGGTGGCGGCACGCCGCGCTGGAGACCGCTCTCCCCGCGGCCGGACCCTGTCACGTTCCCATGAACCTGTGGATGAGACTGCTGGAGACATCACGGCCAAGTAGCCGACCGAGCGACATTTAAAACATCGCCGGTTCTGCAGTCTGCAGCGGCCACGGACGTGGGTACGCCCACCGCAACACAAGACACAACCGCGAGTCGCGGTTCTGCCGACGCTCGGGAGCGCTGCTGGGAAGAGCAGCCGACCGGACTGCGGCCTCCAAGTCGGCCACCCTGCTGGCCAACTCAGCCAGCTCACCATCAGAGCCGAGACGGCGGCCGACGCTTGGCTGCGTCTGTCTCAGGAATGTCTGCGAAGCAATCATGTTGCGCACCTTAGAAACGGCACTATCGTAGGACGAAATGCCATCAGCAATCACAGCTGCATGCAGTTCAGCGGGCAGTGTGGCCAGGAAGTGGCTGAACATCAGGAGACCAGTGTCAGCATGCGTGGGGAAAGTCAGAGCCATCAACTTTCGAAATCTGATAACGAACGAGTATTTTCTCGTCCGGACTGAACTTGAGTTCACGCAAAGCTAGGTGCTGCTCCGTCACTGTCCTAGAACCAAATGCATCCCGTAAACATGCAGCGGCTCTGAAACTTGGAAGCCTGGTGAGCGGGCAGGCTGTCAAAGGCATCACGAGCGATACCAGTGAGTGACAGCGGAAACACATTTGACATTTGCTCCTCAGTCCACTCTGAGCACTTTTTTTTTTAGACCGCTGAAAATCGAGGAAACGACGTAGCGAGCCATGACCATCAAAACTTAGCATCAGTAACCCAGCCGCTACTGTCTGAACCGGCATACCAGGCACCGTACCAGCACCCACAAACGATTGACTCCATACTGAAGGGCAAGCATCAACAACTTGTGAAAATATAACCGTAACCGAGACCACAATACCAGCTCACACCACTAACCGACCATTCGAAGCTAAGCAGGCTGTCCCAGATCAGGACAGAAGCCGAAGGCGACGAACGGTACAGCGCAGGCCTCGGCGGTGACCATAGCGGGAGCAGGTAGCAGGAGCAGCGTCACAGCATGGCGCGCCGCGCAGGAGGCGCGAGCCAGACTGACCCGGCCGCGGTCACCGACAGCTGGCGGGCGGCTGGGGCGGCGAGTGGTCGCTCGCAGAGGCGCGCTCAGCGACGAACATCAGGTAGGCGGCCACGTGCAGACTGACGATAGCAGGAGCCACCTCATGTCGCACGTGACGGCCAACGACGGGGTGGGCCCTCACATGGCTCACCGGCTGCCACCAGTTATAGTCGGCCGATCACGAAAGACACCTTCACTTCTGCTGCACGCTGTATTGCCACGTCCACCCGCCGCCAGCTCCAGGTCGCCTCTCCCTCACGTGCGCTCACAGACGCCAACGAAACATCGGTAATTCATAGCTAGGGCTAGAATATATCAGAAAGAAAACTAACAGAGCCGAGAACAAAGGTAGCAATACGAAATTAACACTGGAAGGCAATAGATTAAACTATCTCAGAAGCGAACTTCAAATATAGTAATAAATCACGACGAACGGAAGAAAAGCGAGCAGCAAATAAAATACGCTAACCCAGCACTAACACTAGCCACTACTACATTTCAATGCTAATCTATTTTCCACCTCAGAAAATTCATTTCATGAGTCATTCTTTACTCTTATGTGCTCTTATGGTTTCCTTCCAACAATTTCCAAAGCAACCCGTGTATCATCTGAATCATGCACTCTGCCAGATAATATATTTTGCAATGACCTATCAACAATGAATCTATCAGGTATCGTCCAAACCGACTTCTCAGATCACTTTTCTATCTTTGCTGCTTCTGATTTAAATATCAAACAAAAATCCTGTAAGAGAGAAGTGAAAAACATTTTTGATTACCGTCATATTGATTAACTCAAGCAATTCAAGCAAACTGAATTAGAAGAATGTCAACTTGAGCACAATCCAGAAAAGGCTTGTGACATCCTAATTAAAACATATAGCGAAGGCATTGCAATTTACTCAAAAGAAAACAGATATTCTGGGAAACAACATCCCATTAAACCATGGGTTACGCCTGGTATACTTGCATCTATAAATCATAAATCTGATTTGTTTCACACAAAAACCAAAGCATCCTTGTGGTGCAAACATCTTAGCCTACAATGCATATAGAAATTGCCTCCAAAACACAATTAAACAAGCCAAAAAGTATCACTATAATCAGGAATTCATCAAACATCAAAATGATCCCAAAAAGACTTGGGAAACCCTAAATAAACTGCTTAAACACAAAACATCAAATGATCGAATTCCAAACAAATTTATGTCAGAGTTAGGTGAGGAACTTGAAGATGATACCTCAATACCAAAGGGGTTCAACACATTTTTCACTGGGATTGGGCCAGTATTAAAAAAAAAACAATATAAACCCAAGTGACACAGATCCACTTGACATTATCCAAGAACTCCAACATGAAAATAGGATATCTGGAACAGATGTAAACATTGTGGAAAATATAATTTGCCAACTTAAAGATGTGGGTGCAGGCATTGACAGCATAAACTCAAAATATATTAAAAAGTACATATAAATCAATCTTACCACATCTTGTTCACCTTTTCAACATATGTCTAAGCAAAGGAGTATTTCTAAAAGCTCTCAAAATTGGAGTTGTCAAACCAATATTTAAATCGGGAGATCCAGCAACTTTTTTAAATTACAGGCCAATTAGTATTTTGCCCCTAATATTAAAAATCCTTGAAAAAAATAATATATAGTCAATTATTACAACACTTTATAAGTAATGATTTGCTATCTGAGAAACAGTTTGGCTTTCGAAAGCAATACTCTACATATATACCTAGATCTGAAAAAAGGCTTTTGACACAGTTGATCACGATGTTCTTTGCAAAAAAAAAGTATAGTGTTGTAGGTAGAACATTAGATATAATCAAATCATACCTTACAGATCGTACTCAAACAGTTGATATCAGGGGATGCAAAACTGCCTTCGAAGATGTTAGTGTGGGAGTGCCACAAGGATCTATTTTGGGACCACTTTTGTTTATAATATACATAAATGACTTAGTAAATATAAATGCAAATTGTGAGTTCTTCATATATGCTGATGATACAGCTATTTTCTTCAAAAAACATAATGTCATAGCTCTACAAAATGAAATTAATGCCACATTGCCAAAGGTGTCAAAATGGCTTCAATCGAACTTACTATCTTTAAATACACCAACAACATTATATCAAGTATACTGTAAACGTAAAACTAGCTGTGCTATATCAGTGAAAATTAATGGATGTGTTATTGAGCAAAAAGATACAGTTAAATACTTGGGAATGCTCATAGATTCTAACATGAAGTTTGCATCACATATCAATAATGTAACAAATATAGTTAGCAGAAACATAGGTATGATTGGGAGAATAAAATACTTTGTTGCAGAAAAAACAACTGGTACAGCTATATAATGCCCTTATTCTTCCATATATAAATTACTGTTGCTTTATTTGGGGTGAAAGCTGTGCTAATCATACACAAAAACTTTTGATCTTACAAAAAAAGAGCAATGATAATTATAGAAGGAATCTATCCCCCACAAAGTGCGAACCCTATAATCCGGAAATATAACATATTAAAGATTGGTGATATTGAAAAACTTCAGATGCTTCTAATCATGCAAAAACATATCTGCAATCAGCTACCACTACCTCTAAAAAAAATATTTGCATTCAACATCATGAGAATATTCACTCAACAAGGCTTATAGAGCATTTTGAATGCAATTACTCAACACAAAATTATAGACTCTCCACAATGGCGTGTCTTGGTCCCAAGCTTTGGAACGACAAAATGGCCAGTAGGTTTACTCGTAATGAGGTACCTCATTTCCAAGACTGCGGTAAAAACAATTTCTAAGAAAATACTTCATTGAAACATATCAGTAAACAAACATATAATTAATGTA